>JBCAUA010085525.1:0-40755 GCA_038406235.1 Peronia verruculata | reverse complement strand
TTCTGACCATTTTTCTCCCTGTTCTCAATTATTGTCCTTGCGACATCTGGACCCTTTCTGCAGATACTGCCACATATTTAGGTCAAAGTTTATTTTAGCCAGCGATCGAAATTTAAACCAGCCTGTTACTAAAAGAGAAGCTAGCGTTTTATAGACTCTAGTTTGTTACTTTGAGTGTGATAAAATTTGGATCAATCTAGCTGCCGACACACATTAGTAAGGACACGTAAGTCTGAACATTGGGTTAAAAACTTAAAGATTTACATTTGTGATATTATTGTATTAGGGTCTATTATTTACTATTCATCTTGGCTCGTACGTTCCTACCATATTGTTCAAAATATCATTCCGGAAAAAGTCAAATCGTTTTAAAGGCCAACACTAAAGAGAAAACAACTTGATTGTGTCTGAAAATATAAAAGAATGCATGTGTATGCATACACATTTGCAAATTGTGCCGGTTTTTTTTAGGGGTTATGAAATCTCAAAACTTCACATGAACGGGAAAACCACCACTGAGCAAGGCGCTAGAGTGAGCCATACTACGTGTACAAATGTCTGTACTCGAGTTAATTATTGTCTTGCAATTTAGTGTGGCGGTTCATCTGGTTAGATAAGCATTTTGTTAACGTAAGATTTTTCCTGTTTTGTTCACATCCGCATGACTCTCTACTGATATAATCATTTTACCGTTCGCATTAAGAATCGCCCTGGATGGCTATGAATGGTATTAAGTTATGCCAGGATGTTGGAGCAAGTTACCAGTCCATGTTTTACAATTTAAGACATTTATTTTTAATGAATGAGAAAAACCGTCATAATTATGACTCAGATATCAACATTAACGTTAAGGTGTAAATGATTATTATTGTTATTTGGACAGGAACGTTGACATGTACTAGACATAAGCTACAATCTGGAATACTGGATACCTTAATTTTAGACCATAGGGCCTAAATGCAAACACAACGTATGTGCTAAAGCTCAGACACAATTTTTTTTTTTTCATTATCTTTCCTATACATTTTGTGCATGCAGTTTTTCTCCGAAAAAAGATCCTTTTTTGTGTGCGTGACTTTTTAAAGTTATATCATAATAAGACGTTTTTTTTTTTTTTTCTTTTTAAAAGGATTTTTTGCTACATATTATAATTTGACTGTCATGATGCCAGATATTGTCTTTGCTAAGATTCGGCACCATTGATCTTAAGTATCAATTATTGGAAGTGCTTGTGCCGTCTATGTGAAATTTTCCGCACGGCTTCACCGGAACTTTGCCTTCAAACAGAACTTTTCATCAATCTTGACCTTCCTCAACTTATTTGAGAAGTTAAACCGCTTTTGTAGTTTCGCTGCCGAAGCTGTTCTCAAGACTAGAGGTACTAGTTTCAGGTAGACTGAGTACTCTATGAGAATCT
Source organism: Peronia verruculata (assembly GCA_038406235.1). Taxonomy (NCBI): domain Eukaryota; kingdom Metazoa; phylum Mollusca; class Gastropoda; order Systellommatophora; family Onchidiidae; genus Peronia; species Peronia verruculata. The sequence continues at coordinate 39,338 of JBCAUA010085525.1, read as the reverse complement.
GTGTCTGTGATTTTTCTTTGGCTTTGTATGTGTGTTGCCGATTGGGCTATATGTGCGCCTACAAATCTGGGTGATATTTAGTTTGAAAGTAATATTTTGGCAGAAGAAAGACAGAAGCAGACGCTGCTACCACCAATTAAAAAAAAAAAAAAACTAAAACAAAGTATAAAAAGTAAAAAAAAAAAAAAAATCTTGAAAATTGACAATAAATACCCGGACTGGGAGATCGTGTGTATACATTTAAAAAAATGTTTTTTTAAACCAAACCCGCCAAAACTGATTTCAAGAGGGATTTTAGGTAAAGATTTCAGCCTATCTTTGGATAGGATATACTCATCGTTATCTTAACTACAGGTATGGGAACCTAGATAGAGCCCAGCAGGTAAATCAGATAAATATGCGGAGGTCATTCCGCGCTTGAACATTAAATACGCAAATAACACAAGTTTACTACCTCCCAGATGAACATGCGGGGGTGTACAAAATGTTGCATAGGCAGAAATACGAATGTATATGAACAGTTAAATGTATAGTTAAAAGGGGGGGGGGGGGGGAGAGAAAGGGGGAGAGGGACCTGAAATGGGGTTTTTGCTCAACTTTTTTTTTTTTTTTTATGTTAGGTTTCTGCTGGATATAAAATTGGTATTAAAAAGTTCATATGTCCATCCTACGCTGTAGGGAGTCAAGCAAAAGTTGGCCAGTATCTTTGCCATCCAGGCCCTTGCTTATTTATATTTGGGGCTCTATATTCAGTGATAGATCATCACCATTTCGCCGGCAATGAGCAAATTGTGTATAGAAGAATTAATTATGATCTCCCTACAAAAATGGGGAGCCCCAGTGCCAGGGGATGGACACTGACTGACCATTGGAGGCGCTGGCTACACCGAATATCACTGAATACGTTCACTTGGGCCTTTGAAATAGACTTCCCAGGGACTAATGAGGGCGAAATATGCCATATTTCCGCTGTTTCAGAGTGCAGTTGTGGATTATCTGTCACAGGAAGAGTAAAAACGCTCTTGGTTTTGATCAAGGAAGACATGACGGCCATATATAGACTCTCTGGACTCTAAAATGACTCCACGGAAGCCCTTTTGTTGATGGGAGTAAGAAAGCAAAAATGGAGGGAAAATGGGAAAAGGTGCACAGAAGAAGGCAAAAGAAGGCATAGAAATCATGGAAAGAAACATGGGTGGGTGAACAAACATGTTCTAGGATTGAAAGTCTGACCAAAAGCGCTCTACCGCGTGTGTGGGTGGGTGTGTGTGTGTGTGTTTGTGTGTGTGTGTGTGCGTGTGTGTGTGTGTGCGAGCGTGCGTGCGTGCGTGCGTGCGTGTGTGTGTGTGTTTTTTTTTTTAGCGACGAAAACTTTAAATGCGTTTTTCTCAAAATGCATCTTTTTTTTAAGCACAAATATGCGATCTCCTTTTTTTTTTTTTTTTAATTTATGGAGCAATTGCTATAAAGTTTGATATGAACATAGAACAAATTAAAAAATGATTGGAAGGGATTTTTGACAACATTCAAAATTTTTGAGAAATTTCAGATTTAAAATTTTTTGAGAAATTTCAGATTTTAAGGTCAAATTTTCGCGAAATCCGTGACCCTTTTAGATACCGAATTTAAAAAGTTATGAGAAAAAAAAAAAACTAAGTTAAATTATCAAAAATCTCATCTGCTAATTGATAGATATTGAACTGAAAAATATGCATGCGACTTTTCAAGCAAATCGGTTGAAAAAATGTAGACGCCTATTTATAGTAAAGTTACGCGGACAGTATTGAGAGGGAAATCCAAGATGGCGGCCGTTGCCCTGGCAACCATGACTGATTTTGAAATTAAAAAAAAAAAAAATGTTTTTCTCTAATTCGATCATGTTGAATTCGATTGTTATGGTTGAAATCAACTCTCCCCAGCGGTTTCAAAATCCTCCTCAAATATATTATCAAGGTATAGCCCATTACCGTGGCGACAGACATTGAACTTTGATCAGGTTCTGTTTCAGAAGAGTTATCACTCGGCCGAATGTGTTATGTATTTAATTTGTTATCTCTCAGTAGGAGTCAATGTTGGAGAAAGGGATGGTTTGGAAAAGGGTAGGAATGAATGTTGATAGTGATAGATGAAATTACTTACTAAATGAACTTTCTCAACAATGTCTCATTTTCTTTGAATTCATACCAATAATGCCACTCAGCTTTTATTATTATTGTTATTGTTAATATTTTAATATTATTTAAGATTTTGTTTGAATTTACTTGTTTATATTTACCTGAGACAATACCTATGTTGGTTGCAGGATTTAACAAAATCCGGATTATTATATTACTTGGTGATAGTGAGAATATAGATATCCACACATTGATCTTTTTGCATGGATTGAACATCTCAATGGAATAAATCAGTGTGCTATTGGAGGAACATTAATATTAAGTGACAAACATACGAAACGAGACACACACTACCAAATATATGTAGAAAGACTCTACAACAGCTGCAGCTACTCCAAATAAAACAACTTTGTGTACAGGCCTGTCAAAGTAGAATTAATACAAAAGAATCTGTAAGAGCGAGCAGCGCATTCTGTGTTTAGAAGAGCTCATTATGCAAAAACATTTTTCAAAGACAGGTAGTAAAAATGGAGGTTTTAGGTCTTCTGAGAAACGCATAGCAGCCCTCTGACAAACTTACGAGTAATGCTTATTTTTATCAAAGGCAACGAAAGTTAGGCGAAGATCTAACAAGACAATCATATCCTGTAAAGCATTTTTCCTCCACCGTATCTCAAACCTTCCAGAAAATTATGTTTAAAAGTCAGTAATTTAAGTAGATGGTTGTTCCTTGAAGAAACCTGCCTTGCTCAATCTCGTAGTCCTTTACGGAAGATCAGGATGACATTCTTACAATATTATTATAATTATGATTCACATATCAAAACTCTTCCATATTTATCAGAAGGTTTAGTCTAATGAATCATAAAGGAAAATTTCCGTGGGATTCACTGGCAAGACAAGATGTATGCCATCCCACTTTGTCTTGAGAATAGCTAATTATTAGGCTGTTGATTTTTGATAGGGCGAGTTTCATTCAACAACAAAACAGTAATGATTTGGAAATTGTTTTTTTTTTTTCCTCTATCAACTGTTTACTTACCCGACACAGAGACCCGAAGAATGGCTGCGTTTATAAAACGAGACAAACATCTTGAGTTGCTCAGCGGCCATGTATTTTTGTAGCTTTATATCAGCTATATGATACAGCTACACCCCGATGCCATTCCTGCGTCGCTAAAACTGGGCTGATCCCTGATTCTAACTCTGGATTAGAAAATTTCTGTGCTCTTAACTTTATCAATAATGAGGTCACATAATAAGAAAATAAGAGATATATGGCAAAATGATAACGTTGCATTAGTTTTACCCTGTTTACGCGATCTAATTTAACTTATAGAACGATGTCCTATCAGGCATTACATTAGCACTTTTGTCTTTTATTTGCTGTTCTTGTTCCTGCCTGCTTCTAGAAAAGAAGTGTGCGCTTGATACCCATTTATATCAGATCAGGGAAGGGTCTGCTATGTTCGAAAGTGTAGTGTGTATTATTGTCTGTCTGCATGCAATGCTCTCTTGCCTGTGCAGATGTCTCGTGAATTCTCTCAGTTGGGAAAATTCTTCTCTCTGAGATTCTGCTTGTGGAGACTCATATGTATTGCTAAGCTTCCTGTAGTGCCAGTATTTTTTATACGTAATGTTTTGGACTTGGTTGCATGGCACTGATACGAATACATTATTATTATTTATTCATAGAGAAATAATCTTGACCGGTGCAGAAAAATTCAGACAAAAGATATGAAGAATACAGTACAAGCGTATATTTGATTTTCTATGCTTACATATACATACGTACCTACATATGCATGCATACGTACGCATACACACGCACGCACGCACACGCACACACACACACACACACATACACACAAACACATTTAGTCAAATACACTGACAGTTAATGTAGGGTATCTCATATATTTTAAGATTAAATTGTCTTGGTCTCAAATGGAGGAATTTCGTGATCGTATCTGAATTTTGGAAACAATCTGTGCTCAAAGTCAGGGAAATAGAATATTTTTTAAGCTCCTTTCACAAACTTTCAAATCATTTATGTGGCAGTTATTCATCATCCGACGGGTTTTTCCATAGCCCTACACGTGTGTGTGTGTTGTTGTTATAAATTGTCCATTTTCCAGCTGAGTTGTAAACCGCTGTTGAGCTTCCTGTCATTATCACATGCATTTCCTGATGAGATTTTGCCTCTTCCTCCCACCTAGTTTCCGCTAACTCAGTCACAACAGCAGCTCTGTTATTCCTGATGTCTGAGTACCATTTCTTGACTTGTCTACTTATTTATATATGTATTTATTTATGTACGTATTTATTTGTTTATTTATTGTATCGTTTAAAATCTTTTTATCATTATTTTATTTATTTATTTGTTTGGTTTATACATCTATATTTTTTACAGACGAGCAAATGATAATGTTGAGATTGGTGTAGATTTAGTAAAAATAGGTTGCAAATTTTCCTTACCAGAGAACCTTTTTTTTTTTTTTGCAATTGGGATCTTACAGCATGGTTTACGGCGGGAACTATAGACAATTTAGAGAGCTCTTTCAATGTCATTCGCATCAGACACGCATATTCGGTTGCTCTAGCCTGAATACATCCCTGTGCCGTTTGTTTATTTTGCGTCACTCATCATGTTTGTTTGTTTGTATTCTACTGGATTTCGTATGTGATTCATAATGTGCCCCCCCCCCACACACACACACACTATCCTCCGCCCCCCAAATCTCCCTCTAGCTTGGAATCATGTCCAGATAGTTCCTCCAGTCAATGAGCCGGAAACCACGGTAGGAAACAAATGTCCCATCCCTGCTGACATATTCTTGATGGATGGCACGTTGGAACGGACATCCAGACCATTAGCTGCTATCCAATCATCATTGTAGTCGACGGGTTCATGTCAGTCGAGCTCACTCGTACATTTGTTTATATGCTGATACTGAGATGTACAGTAATATCCTTAGTTAGTGACCTGATTCCTTCTATGCTCATCGCCGCCACTACACACAACTAGCATTAAGGCTCTCTTTATTCATACAAATGATTGAAGCAGTTTGTTTTCTGCATTTGTGCCAGAGTGCCAATTAAGCTTACTTAAGCCGGCCATACACGCTCAGTTTTTCTCCGTTCTAACTGTGCAGTCTAGATTTGCACAGTTCCTACGGCGCGTGTAGGGGGAAGTTAGGCCAACTTTTTCGTCGCAAAGTCCCGAACTGAGCAAATCAAGCGACGCCTGATATCTTTTTCTGCAGTCCTGCAGGCAAAGTTGGGCGCGACCGGATGTTGTTGGCTTCTTTTGAAGTTATCTTCAGGTGGATAATAAATACAGTGAATTTATCACGCAAATCATAGCTCAAATTTAAAAAAAAAAACTAATTACATATTTGGAATCAGGGTTTCGAAATTAGGGCGGCCTTTGCGTGCACGTCTCGATCAGTTAATCTGATGCTTTATAAAAAAGATAACAATTCAAAGGAAGCCGACAGCATCAGGTCTTTTCAGCTTTGGCCTGCAGAACTGCGAAAAAATATCAGGTGCCGCCTGATTTGCTCAATTCGGAATTTTTCGACGATAAAGATTGCTTAATTTTCCCCGCAAACGCACCGTACGAACTGCAAACCCAAAACTGCACAGTTAGAACGGAGCAAAAACTGAGCGTGTATGGCCGGCGTAAGATTACTGAGTCAGACAGTATTCTAGAAAGTGCTTGGGGAGGAATGCAGGTCGAATACTTCAAGTCTTTGTAGTTTATGCTTGTCACCAAGAAATGTAGAGTAGCAGTAAGTCTCTCAAATGGACTTATCGCTTTTTTCATCACTGTATCATCAAATAAAGATATTCCTTTTCAACTATTCTTAGATAATCCTGAATATCTTCAGAGTATAATCGCAATTCCCCCAAATGATTAATATACGTGGGCTTTACTTTTGCCAGCCCCCCCCCCCCTTTTTTTTTCGCCTATTCGCTAAATTACACACAATACAGCTAGGCTCGAATAGACTAATATCTCGCAACGCTATTTGTCTACACGGAGAAAACTGAGTCCCACAGCGTGACAATATGAATGTGTGGAGTGTTCGAATGTTCAGTTGAATTGACTCCGGAACCGGTGTCGATACATCTGAAGGAAATACGGAGTCAAACTAACTGAAGGTATATAGCCGGCTTTAGATGAACTGTCCTCTCCTGCTCAAGTAGTAGAATCCCTGACTAAGCTATAATTTGCATATATAGCCGCTGTTTGGCCATTTTATGTCGGATAATGCTAGCTACTATGTAGATGGATGATACATTTTAATGGCCAAGGAAACTTTTTCCAAGGAGATCGCCACCCCAGGGGTCACAGTTTGGTCAGTTTACAAAAGTGTCGAAGTTTTGCCCTTCCCCCCCCCCCCCCCCCCAAAAAAATATATATATATACTTTCTGATAGATAGAGTTCATAAGCCTCCTGACTGAGATGAGAATCCATCTAATAGAAGGAAAACTCCAAATACAGAGGGAGGGCAATAAGCTAGAGGATCCGCCCAAGACATGGATTGCTTGACGGTGCATAGCTTGTACTGCCGAAAAAAGCTTCGATGATTTCAGATAGAGTTAGCGGCGGTTGCAGTTGCTGCTGCAGAAGGCAGTTTCTGGGGCAAACAGATTTATAAACAAAAAATATCGACTGATTTATACCGTATTAAATTCTCTGGCAGGGACTTCAAAAATCTGTGAGTGATAGTTATTTCTTCATGATAGGCAGTGGTTTGGTGATTAAATGATCGACATCATAAAGCTACGAGGTCTGTCTCAAAAATAACTTTCGCTATCCCGCATTTATAAAAACAGTTAGTTAACATCACCAAATTTGGAACAATCAACCTTTATTTCATTAGCGATACAACATTACCGCCATCGTCCAAGCATTTACGCCACCGACGCAACCAGTTTTCAACGGCGACAACATAATTATTATGTTTCTTTGTCCAGCATTTTAATAGCAGTGAGGCCAAAATAATGTCTTCCGCTGTTTCATGTCGTTGTTCCCGAAGGTGTTCTTCCATTTTAGGGAAAAAGGTGAAAGTCACACGAGGCCAGATCAGGAGGATATTGGGGGTGATTCCCAGTTATACGAGCGCAGAAGTTCTCTCACCACATTGGCTGTATGCATAGCTAGGCTTATCTTGCCATGGTGAAATATCACACATTTCAAACAATCCAGATTGTAGGATATAAGATCTATGAACCAGAGCAGAAGAAATAAGAATTTTAACTGATATCACCTTGCATGTTTTCTTTTTGTCATCATCTATGGCTACCTTTACAATACCGATACATATTTGAATCCCTACGTGTAGTCACAGGCCTTCCAGGTCGTGAGCCTTTCTCAACACTGTTTCGCTCTTGATGAATCTCCCTTACCCATGATCTTCCAGTTTGAAAAGTTGAAGAGTGAACTCCAAGAGCAACTAAGAGATCTCGGTCATTTTCTGGTGGCTTTATCCCCAGAGAAATCAAAAATTTTATTACTGTTCCGATGCCATATCTGAAATATGATGTTCTCAGAATGTTGAGTTCCATTTTGCTGGTTAAACTCACGAAAGTTTATTGAAAGATAATGTAAGCAAACCACTATAATTGTGATTCCATTCAGAGTAGTGCCACAATGTCTTAATTTCCTTATATGTTGGTGTCAATTTGTGTGCAGTTTCAGGCATTTAAATTAGATTACGCACTGACCATTGCGACCAGGTGGTCATAATAGACTCAGTGGTCTCTTGCGATCAGGTTCTCCTTTTTGACCTATCTTATTGCATCGTTTCATTTATTCGGGACATTGAATCGCAGATTCTGGATCCAGACTCTAAAAACGAGAAATTCCACAACAGATCAAGCGGCCTAAGGATAGGATTTAGGGTCAGGGTTAGATTTGTGTTCAGGTTAGATTTAGGGTTGGGGTAAGAGTTAGAGTTAGGGTTCAAGTTAGGGTTAGAGTTAGAGTCAAGTTGAGGATGAGAGTTAGGGTTAGGGTAAGAGTTAAGGTTTAGAGTTTGGGTTAGGGTTAGAGTTAGATTTAGAGTTAAGGTTAGAGTAGGGTTTGAGCTAGGGTTACTGTTATAGTTAAGGTTAGGGTTAGGGAAAGAGTTAGGATTAAGACAAGAGTTAGGGTGAGATACAGATCTTTTTCATTCACCTTGGAACATTTAAATACACTATTACGACCACCTGGTAGCAAAGACCACAGGGCCTATTTTGACCACCTGATACCAATAGTCTCATCCTTTAGGTTTATTATTTCAAGATTTTACAACGTAGGGAAAGTTATTTTTGAGACAGACCTCGTATATCCATCTTTTGAAGATATTTGAAAATGGCTTCTGTCGTAACTCAACCGCATCTTTGAATCCTCACAATGGACCAATCTGAAAAAGACTCAGGTCAAGCGCAGTTTAATTCACGCCTTAAGCCCTAAATTTCGGATGTAGGCCTTATGCAATTTGCACTGTGTGATGGTTTCATTTAAAGATTTAAATTGGATATTGGGCAAGGCAATCGATCTATACAGGCATAGACCTACCTTCCACTTTCTGGAAATGTCAAACAACGTCAAACCAAAGATATGTCTGTTCGTTCTCTATGCCTTCTCATTTTCAACAATCTTTAAGATATGGATATACGAGGTCTGCCTCAAAAATCTTTCCCTACCTTGTAATAATAACCTCAGTCATCGATGTGCTTACATGTATATAAATTTAATATTCCACGTCGATACCGCAGTATATATCTATTCTTTCATTGGATCTGATTTAGTTTACTTGTGTAGATCTTAAAGGGTAATACACGTGAATCATATTATCATGATTTACTTAAGTTTTTGAATTGAAAATCAGCGTGTGTGTGTGTGTGTGTGTGTGTGTGTGTGTGTGTGTGTGTTTCCTCCCAGCAATGGCCTACTTTACTACAAAATGGTATCTATAAGCTGACATGTAAAACTGTGTCTTACAGATTTTCCATTAGGATAGGCTACACCAAGTGTGATTTATAACTACAACGTTATCTGGCGAGTTAAGGATAACGACAATCAGGACTAGAAGGATTGGCACAAAAATAAATAAATAAATAAATACATAAAATAATAATAGAAATAAAAATAAAATAACAATAAAATTCCTGGCTCATAGTAATTTCTTTCTTTCTTTCTTTCTTTCTTTCTTTCTTTCGTTCTTTCTTTCTTTCTTTCTTTCTAACAATTAGTGTCAAGGGACCGATCCCATTAAAGACATGCTCACTGTAACTTTGCACCAGAATTCCCCATACAAATAACAGTATAATATGTCATATGTTATTACCTTAAAACATAAACTGATACATACATTTTTTGTTTAACATAATGTGATTGCCATCACAGAAACCCTGCCACTCCAATAGTTTCTGGTGACACGTCTATCCTTATAAGTGAGAACCTAATTAATAAGTTTATGCTTTACTTATCGTAGGCATGGGAGATGGTACATGATTTTCAGCCAGGTGCTCGGTACGTGCTACTGATAGGGAAAGTAATCAATTAGTTTTTGTTTCAGCGATATCACGTACATGTAATTTTATACGTTTCTCAAATTAGCAGGAGGAGTGGGCTTCTCCCACTTCCTGCCAACATCTTTCCCTACATTTTTTTTTTTATTTGTTTGGTTGTTTCTATAAATTTTGTTTTATTTATTTATTTATTTATTTATTTATTTATTTATTTATTTTATTTTATTTTATTTTATTTTATTTTATTTTATTTTATTTATTTTGTTTTGTTTGAAGACTGTCTCTTATCTCTGTTGATAACAAAATCAAAAATTTTTATTAAGTGGGTCAAGAAGGGATAGAAAGACTGGCAGAATTATATTTCTGTGCGTTGAAGAGGTAAGGAGAAGTAGAGGTTATATTCTGTGATATTGTTTTGAAGACATAGATCTAAAAAAAAAAAAAACTTAGTTACGGAAAGTTTAATTTTATTTTTGTTTTTTATCTTGTTAACTTTTTGTTTCATAAGTGTAGCATGGCTTAAACGAAGTTTAATTGCATCAGCTGCCCATTGTCCATGTGTACGCATATTGATTCGACCAGGACTATATGTGTGTGTTTGAAGTTGACGGTAAGCCGTTTATTCATGTCATCATTTTTTCTTCTCAATTAGCGGAGGCTCTTTATTGGTGTATTTACAATATATAAATATGTTCATTGATCAGGACAGTACTTCCGAAAGCAAACTAAAAATCATCGGACTTTAATACACACAGTTCAGTTATAAAACACAGGTTTGTTACAACTTGCTGGCAAATGTTTGTGTGCTCATCAGTCAAAATACATATAATGTACTTCACAATTATCACCCGCACTAAATTCATATTGGCATGCCATGAAGAATACCACAAGTCAATTTTCATAGGCACGAGAAAAAACTTCAGCCTGGTATTTCATCTATTTTATTTCCATATTTTATTTTATTTGCGTCAGTGACTGCACATTACAAGGACATCCGATCAGAACTTGAGAATTAAATATAATATGATTTAACATTGAATAAGGGTGTTGCTTCACGAACGAGAATCTGTAAAGCAAAGGAGATGGTCCATTTCCTTTGCAGACACCCGTTATATGCATATAGCCCTAATTGGATATACAACCTGATTTAGTTTATATGACTGTATGTTTTTTTTTTCCTTGCAGATTAAGCACTACACAATGCAGCTAATCACAATGACAATGCCAATGGGAGACAAGGGGAAAAACAAGAACAGAAACCGACATCCATCCCACAGTGGTGCCAGCCCCAATAACAACCAGCGCAGCAGTCCACCAGAGCAGCGTAGCCACAGTGAAAATGTCTCTCCTGACAATGGGAACCATCCTCCGCAAACGCCCAGTTCAGACGCCCTTTATCCATACCCTGGACCTCACCAGCTGCTAGATACTGGTTCACTTGCCATCACCGACAGCGTCGATAGCGGCAGGACTTTGTCCATGCTCCAGCCTACTATACATATGCCCTCTGCTCCAACCAATGTCTCTTCCTTGTTGCCTGTTTTCTCTTTACCTGGTGCTCCCAGTGATGAAGAAGAGCTTACCTTGATAATGCAACATGCTCAGTCTCATGATGAAGAAATGCATAGTGAAGTGGTAGAAGAGAGTGATGCATTTGAAAGTGATACACTGAATGTTGACAGTGATCGACTACTAGGTACTTTTCCCACGCCTGACTGGCATCAACGTTCTAACAATGAATCAGAAAGCCAGAGGGGATACAACGTTCCTAAAAACAGGCATGAAGGAATGTCTGTAGTTACTCCATCTACTGATGACATTAGGAGCCAATCAAGACAGTTGTCTGATGATACTAACCATTACAAAGGAGTTGATGAAAATATGAATCTAACAAGCATAGTCCCACAAATCCTCGACAGTAAATCTCAGTATTTCATTGATCCCTTTCATCCCATCGAACCTGGGCCAACAGATGACCTAGAATTCTCATCAGCATCCAGCAATGGCCAAGATGTAGAAGAATCCATGAAAGACAATTCGTACGAACAAGCTGATGTTCCAGCGTCACATAATACCGACCTAACGTTAATAACTGACACCAATGAATCACTTTCCTCACAGCAGCAGCATTGTACAGCAAGGCCCTCGCAAGATGACACTTTAAACGATACATCAGTTGGTAACCACGTTTCAGCATTTCAACTACCCATTAGTTCTGCTAACTTACGTAATGTAACATTTTCCAATAATGGCGCCATGTGTGATCCCCCAATCTGGACTTCTTTAGTTCTAAGAGAACACGCAGCACACTTCCCATATTTGATATTGTCTGTACCGCGGGGTTTCATAAATACTACTGACCAGACCAATTTCAGCAATCATTTACAGATTCCCTGGGAGACTTCTGATCAAGTAATACCTGGAAATGAACAGAACGTCTCTAATCATGATGTTAACTTAGGCAGACCTACATCTGTGGGCGATGGAGCAGTACCTGAATCCTATGTCTTTCAAAACTGCATAGAAAACAACCATGAAAGTGAATCGGCTGTTCATTCAAATGATATTTGTTGTAACACTGACAAAGAGTATGAAGGAAGACTCCACACCAGCTCTCCTCTTGCACTGGGCGAGTTGGATCAGTTTCTGAGTATGCTGCCCAGTGAAAATGATGACACAGATTTGCAGTTGAATCAACTAGCAGATAACGAGGTTGCAATGATCCGGCCGCAGGATAATGAGGAAGAAGAAAATGAAGAAGAATTGGCAGCGATAGATTTCACAGATACTGATGTTATGGAGGCAAGAGTGACATCTAATCCTGTAGCAAATATACTAGAATTTGGGGGAAATGAGGTGAGTTTTCCTTTATCACCCTAATGAAAAGGCTTGTTTCATATACTTCTTTCAACATAACAATCTGATGATTACTAACACGTATACATGTATCTACAAGTAAAATTCTATGCAAATGCTATGAAACAGACACTTTTTGTTCAGTTGCTAAGACTTGTTTGAAAGTGATTAGTGGTTTGCTTTTTGCTCAGTTGCAGTTCAGACATGACCATTGTATTTGTGTATGCACAAATATTCTATTTGATTAGGGTAAGTTCATTATTTGGCAGTTTTGAGCTAAATTATTAAATTGCTCACTTTCATTGATTGTCCTTAGAGTTGGAAAAAACAAGCTACCGGTAAAGAATATACATGTATATAGGGATAATTGTAAAATTGTTAGATGGCTTAATAATCGCATTAAAAAAATATCAATAGCCACTCTGAACTACATGATAAATGTAATGTACCCATGATAGTTTTATCATCGTCCCTTAGAAATTGTTCTCTAAACTGAATTTTATTTCGTGTGTAATGTCGTCCTAGTCGCGTCCTTGCTAAACTATCAAATTTATCGTATGAGAAATACGACAAATTAATATATCTGGCAATTTCAAAATTGCTACTTGAGAGTGAGAGTTTGGCATGACTCTCCCAGTAAGATGCCAAGAGATACGAGTGATCATTAGTATTCACTATAGAAGGTAAACTTGCATTTCTTTGAACATCTTAGAATACCTTTTTTTTTTCTCAAAGTGACCGAAAGATATCTCACATTTTGTCACGTTCAGCTGTTGCAGAGCTGTATTTTTCCTACCACCAGAGACGGTAATGTTGCACTACATTTTTATATTTCAAAAGAAATGTTTAATTTAAATTTTAATTGCCATCCGACATTTGAATCAGCCTCATTTACCAATTTTATCATAAGTGAATGGTCCTCGTATTTTATTTCATGGGTGCATACAAACCGTCTTTTGGCAGGCAATATCAACAAAAACCTCAGCACGTGTGTCTATTCACACTGGATACAAATTGAAAATTACATGTCTTTATGGTGAAAATATTTCTTTTGATCCTGGCTCCTTATAAAAGATGTATCATCTTTTCTGAATGCAGTAGGGAGTTCTGATCTAACACGCGGTAAATTCATACTGTATATACATTTTTTTTTTTTTTAAATTTCATGTCCTAGTCATTCGGTGTAAATTTTCATTTTTCATGAATTTTGTATTTACATGGAAGTCTGATGTCAGATTTCAAGCTCTACTAAATCTCTTGACTCGTCTCGGGCGCCACTTTCGATCAAGAGTTAAAGAATTGTCGATTTCCGGACTTGCGAAGCTAACTGCCAAAGGATCGTTTCGGGTCGACAACAAAGTCATATATGTATAATGCACGTCAAATGAAAATACATGTAGTAATAATAATAAAATCAAAATAGGTGTATACGAGCAATTTTTGCCAGTTTTTTTTTCCCCCCCATTAATCTCACACCTTTCTTCCTCAGGGTGGCTATAGACTATGGGCTAAGAGGGAGCAAAACTTGCTCTTTGTTCTGGTGTAAATGGTTTTTCCTTTCTTATATTAAGAGTGGGATTTCGTCTCCTACTTATGTTTTTCCCAATGAATAAAGTAGTTTCTATATATATACCTATATTTTCTTCAATTTCACAGCATTTTCTTCCCATTGCCTCTGATGTCTTTCAGGACTGAGATCTTCACCTGTGCCTTGTTACAGAGAGAAGAACTCTTGACATGCTTCTTTGAAAGCCTCCGAGATTCGTCATCAACTTTTCTTGGTGCAATATGAAAACCTTCAATTCAAAATCTATTGTTCTTTTCTTTTCATTTTTTGTTTGTTCCTGAAAACCCCAGTTTCTCTATTGTGTTACGATGTGACTATTCTTACTTATGGACGGTCCCATTCTAGGCTCTTGCCGTACTTTTAAATAACCAGCTTCAACTCTTTTGCCGTCCTTGCGATGAGAGCAATCATGATCAGTTTTTTAGCCAGCTTAGCTGCCTACCTAGCACAAGGGATATACAATGTAATACCAGAATTGTAAAGGAAAAAAATACGTCCTCTTCCCGTCCCACACAGTACATACGCGCCAAACTGGTTTCAGGCAGAAACAAAAACAAACATTTATGTCTAAAGCTGCAGAATAGCTCTAATTTCATTCATTCCTTTTAAGTTTCATACTGAAGGTGTAAAGGCATTAACGAATAAGATTGTGTTAAACAGAGTGGGTTCGTTGCCGTTGTTTTTCTTTCTTTTTTTAAAACTCCATGAGTGCATGATTTTAGTCCTGTACTAAACTGTCTTCACTCTCTGGGTCTTTGTGAGCTCGCCTCAAAGTGTGTAGAAGTTTTTGTCGCATTCCCCATTGTTTTATCATTGACAATGAATGTTGGGTTATAGAAGCCGCGGAAGAGAGAACTCCAGTGTATGATAAATCTAATCCAAATCCGGCTACTTTCCGATTGATTTTATGACTGCCAAGGCTTTTTTTTTTTAAACATGCGTGTAGAATACACAAGGGGCCTCTGAACTATATTCCCCCTTACCGCAGACATTAGAGGACCGCTGAGTTACAGGCAGGTTGTCTAATCTTTACCATCCCCCCTCCCCCCCTAGGATTTAAGCCTACAATGTAGTTGTTGTTGTTGTTGTTGGGAAACAGACGCTTGACCTCTTTGACTAGTCTTTGGTCATCCATAAGTACGGCGAAAGGGTTGAGGCTGACCGTCCGTAAGTACGAATGGACCTGGACTTTGTGATAATTAACTGATGAAAGGCGAAGCAAATTTTGTCTGAAGATTTTTTGAATGCCCGAACTCGAAAGACTGGACACGAAAGTTTTTCGTTGTACATATATTATACATGTAATGAATGTACACTAGCTACTAGAATACCACCGTAAAAATATGTACATGTTCATGCAAATGTCTCACAAGTTTTCACCTAATGAGGCATTTCGAGATCGTTCCCATGGCCAAAAATTTTGCTCACACGTGCTGGTTTGTGTACATGTGCTGCGCATGACAGGCAATTGCCTAGGCATACGTATTTTTACTAGGCGTTCAGAGAGATGTCACACCATACAAACAAAGCCACACGTGAAAGGTGTTTCCTCGATCATATTACCGATCTCGAAATACCTCGTTATGGACCATACTCAACTGAAAGTGCCTTCACGTTTTTAAAACTGTCTAATTATTAATAAGATATGTACATGTACTGCGTATATACCAGTGATAAAAGTGTTATGGTTGCAGATTAAATTCTACCCACACATTGCAAGTCACTGTTGACCTCTGGGTGCTTGGGGACTTGCAGTTTACAAGGGTTGATACCAAATTTCAGGAACTGTACTAAGTGAACAATATGACAATACATTCTTCAAACGTAATACATGAATAATATTTTTTTTTTTATTCATTCAGTTTCAGCCTCTGAGATTTTCACCATTTCAGTTTCAGTAAAATGCACGTATGTGTAGAGACCATACTTGAACTTCAAATAGATCTACAATACTGTAGTTACTAAAGTAGGACGTCGGTGCTTCGTTCTATAGAACTGAGATTGCCGATCTCAGGTCTTAAATGGAAAGGTCTTTTCCTCAAATTTTCAGTAGTCATATGTTTCGCAGTTGGGATTTAAACAGTGCAAAATTTCAATCACAGACTTTTCATAACAAACGAATCTGTTAGATTAGTGAGGCATCTATTTATCCGTCATATTTTGCCATCCATCTAAATTCCTTTCTCTTTTCCTGGGCTAGATTATGATTCTGCTGTTTTAATATGATGATCCATAAAATAGTTAATATAGAAAGGCAAAGATGAGTTCAATACTAAATAAATCATCACTGTGAAACTTTAAATTAAATGCCACTCCTTTTCCAGGTGATATAGAAATAGATGTAACAGCACTGAAGAAATACTTTCTGAAGTTGGTGTCAGACAAAAAAAAAAAAAAAAGGCCAATAATAATGAATATTACTGGTTACCATTTCACTGAAATGAGGTATTTCGAGATCGGTCACATGACCGAGGCAACCTCGCTCACACGTGGCTTTGTTTATATGGTGCGATATGTCTGAAAGCTCATCATTTGTCAAGATTTGTCTGCCATGCGCAGAGCAAGTAAACAAATCAGCGTGTGAGCAAAAATACTCGATCATGTGATTTTTCTCGAAATATCTCATTACCATCTCTTGCATGTGCCTGTATTTTGGGTAGCTGATAAATTTTGATTAGAATATATTTTCGTGCTTTATTGCAAATAACATTTTTATATTTTTCGTGTCATCTCAACACTATCTACTGTTATTCGGTACCTTCTGTAAGAAGAAATTCATCATGTTTAAAATCTTTTATTGCGTTTGTAATTCTTTTTGCACTGTGGTGGTGTCACTTCAGAGAACGTGCATGTTTGATATATGAAGGCAAACAGATTTCATGCATTTCTCTCATATTCAGTCATGTAACTACTTGCAGTTTAAATAACTTCACTTATTTCTATTGTCCATATTTCACTTGGAAATGTTGTATCTACTTGTATAGCCTCATTCATAATGAACTTCATTAGATACATGTGTATATTATTTTAACTAAAGTACAAACATGTTTTCGAATTATGAATTTCAGAGTCATGTGTCCATACTTATTGTTGTAGTACATGCAGTTAGTACATGATCTATAGTAACTACATGTACATGATTTATAATAACGTTATTAAGCCATGTGTGAATATTCACTTTAAGCATGATGTAGTCTTTCCACCCATCAAACGAAGACCAGTGAGGAAGAACAAGAGTTGCCCAGTTTTTTTATACTTTCAAGGCCATGAATTTCATCCCAAGTCTAAAATTTCTCACCTAAAACAATCAGAGGAAATGGCCAGTATGTCCAAGGCAAGGTGCTGAATCAACAACTTCAATAAGTAAAAGGCAGATAAGTCTTCAAAAACAAAATTGCAGTTTTCTCCCATGTGTAAAAAGTGAACATAAAATATGTGATCTCCCCATTGGTCTTCAATATTTTCTATAACATGTACATGTATATTATACAAGTACATGTAAATACATAATTATCTGTCACTGGGACATTGTTTTTCCGATTAAAAAAAAAATAAATTATACATACAGGTATGTGTACAAACAATTCTGTTTTTGTCTTTTTTATTTTGTTCACTTGCAACATCAATGTGCAAATCCTAGAGACAATTTATGTTTTTCAGTCTAGCACCACAAGATTTACTGGCAAGAGTAATGAGTATGTATGTGGATAAGACCTCTGTTACTAAACTATTTAACAAAATGCATTCACACCACACAAAAGGTGAGACATCACAAACTCATAAATATTTAAAATGTATTTTATGCCTCTAATGTTGGTAAATTTTTACAGATTTTGTTTGATATGACTAAAGGACTTTTGGTATTACCTTCACATACCAACAATGACAGATGCACATTGCACATTCTGTATAGAAATTAGTCTAAACATCTGAAATATTTTTATTATGTCTATCAATCATATTACATTTGTCAAAACTTGAGACAAAAACTGATCGAAAATTTATTATTTTGACAAAATGATGATAAGAACCATAATACGATATTAACTGATTTGTTCAAAGACCAGATATGACGTACATAGATTGGCCTAAGAATGTCATAGGTGATTTTCTTGTAACTGATCAGTGATTTTGTGCACATGAAAATTTATGGCTACTTCTACCAGAACATACTGTACATGTATATCACAAGTCTAGATTACAACCATGAAGGATCCCTTGCCGCAACTTAATATTTTAAACCCAACAAATATATATATATTTTCTTTTGCAAAGATAAAAGTTTATTTACATATAAATATCTTACATTACTGTTTCTTAAAATGCTATACTGGTCTACACTTTCTTCACTAACATCAAAGCACCTCCAGCCACTTGAAAGATTAAGTCAATAATGTTGCTAAGATTTTTATCTACCTGATTCACAGAAACACATACTGTCCATAATATCTGCATTCTCTGGCATGTACAAATACTAAAAATAAAAAAAAAAAAAAAGCAAAAAGAAGAACTTAACCAGCATAATGATACAAACACCAAAATACAAAAATCAAAATAATTTCATGTGTTACATGTATGTAATAATAAAAAGTGAAAATATGTGATTTCCTCCACAGAATCCAAGAGAACAATTTATAAAATACAATGTGCTTATTCCCTGCTGCTCATCAACCTAGGACTATTCCAGTAGTTATAAAGGCACATATATCTTCCCTGTCCTAATAATCGAGAGAGAGAGAGACTCTTTTCCTTGAGACTGAGAGTCAAGACCACATTAAATATGGGAGATTGTTGTGCCGAGACATGTTTTACGTGTTGAGCAAGCAGTGTAATGTCATTCAAAAGACTGACCATCAAAAAGTTTCTAAATTATAACAATAAGAAAATACATGTATTCTCTTGATACCATATAATTTTTAAAATTTTTCGTAGTGTATGTTGTGAGCAAAGTGATTTTTTCTTCTTTACACTCTTTGTTGAATCCAACGATTGTCTGGCAAAGGGAGGTAACAGTGGCTAGGCACATAGATCTCCCTTTACTTAAAACAATGATATGAATTGCATCCATGAACCATCTCTGGCCATCCCAAGAGGTATATCCTGTCAATTTCCATATTCCATTTCTGTTCTGCTCCCTGTATAATGGTTAAATGCATATATTATACATTGTACATAAAATAAAAGTGTTGGCAGAGAATAGCTGAAGTCAGTTAAATGTATTTCAGACTTACAGCTTTCACTTTGCTCATCTTGCCCCCCCTCTTCTGAACAGACAAAGAATTCAATTAATTACATTTAACTTAAAAGTACAGAGTACGAAAAAGCTGAAAATTATTTTTCATTAAATCAAGTGAGCAGAAAACAAACAAACAAACAAGAACTATGTGTGATATCTTAAACTCAGCTTTCCTGCGATAATCTTTCTTATATGCTTCTGCTAGGAAGTTTGAAATGGCAACTGCATGTATCACACATTTTTTATAGATTGAGTCACGCCACACCTATATCAACTGTGGTGGAATACACATGAACACCTATCATTCATAAAACACATATAAGATGTGACATGGTGAAATCAGGCTCTCGTCAAATTTTGTGCATTTGGAATTATTGGTACCAATGTTAAGCTTCTTCGTTTCCCTTCCTGTGTGTGAAAACATTTTTGTTCTACCTTAAGTAGAAGTCGAGCTACTGGCAATAAAAGACGATGGAGGTGACCTATTGCTGCAGCTGAATTTAGTGAGAAAATGGGTGATCGCATTTGTAAATCCTTATTAATCTTTGTTAGCCATGCCACTAAATTGCAATTTTTGGGCTTTTACTCCATCTATTTCAGAAAACATAACTCTTAAATGCATTTTTACATTGATAAAGAAGGGTTCTGTACAGAAAAAAAAATTCCCTTACGAGTGATTTCTCCGATCGCTTCAGTCTGACAAGTGCCTGATTTCATCGAATCACGTCTCGCATAGAAATTTCCTAAGTAAACCATTGTCAGTAACTCTGACACATTAATTCCAGATAGGGGAAAAATTCCCACATCAGTAACAATTGGAGAAATGGATATATGGGTTGTACTAAAATGTGGCCTTCACCTGCTCAATTACTATTTGTTCAATGCAACCACTGATATTCTACAGTTTTGCAAATCTAAATAAGATGGTAATATGTAACTACGGTATACAATTATTCAACTCTAATCACTAAAAACTCAAACATAAACTGTCTAAAGTAAAATTTAGATGTTCATGTCCGTGGAAACTAGATACTGAGAATCAACACCTCAACATTCATTATTTAAATCAAGGGTTTGGCTGGGACATGGCAAATTAGGTAATATATGAAGTATATGTATACATATGAATCCGTTAGAGTGGAATCAATATGACTGGAGCATTGGTGTGGCTGGTAAATCTTTCCATGGATCTTCCAACATACTTGGATGGATATAGTCTCTGATATTGTCACTTCCTCCTGGATTGCTCATGCCTCTGTTTTGTTGATTGTAAGGTCTCTGAGATGAAAAGTTCATGAAACTGATTATAAATGTGCTTCACCACATATATTTACTTTACTCAGTTGTGCCTGTCACATATTACCCTAAACTGCTGGCAAACAAGCTGTCCAAGCAGCCATATTTTTGCCAGCTTCACCTGTTAGTGTTACTCTGAAATACTCATCATAATCTAGACAGACAACATCTGACTTTTTGCTGCAACAAATTTTATACCTCTACATGTAAAATTACTTGAGAGAACAAAAAGAGAAAATTAAAAAATAAGCTTTTCAAAGCAACTTCAATTCAAGCCAAAACTGAAAAATCTACCGACAAATTAGATAATCCAGGAGACTCAAAGTAAACAAGAAAGTAACACATAAGTTGGACCCAAAAGACTGAGAACTAAACTTTCTAAGATCTATCGCTCATTTAGAATAGTGAATATAAACAAACACCAATAATAACAACAAATTGTGTCTGCCTGCTCACTAAAGGCAAGGTTATTGTTGTTTTGAGCTATTCTTAATTCTGTCTTTTCACACACCCCCACCCCCAATTCCCCAGCTCTAAATCACAGATACAACCACTGTGACTAACTAAATGTATTTTAAAAAAGTGCTCAACAAATAAATTTACCTTTGATGAATTAAAATTGCCTCTGGAATTAGGATGGAAACCTCTGCCACTCCCTGGAGTGAACCCAATTGGTGATGATGTTCGAAAGTTCCCAGATGGTGTTCGAGGACTAAAATTAGCATTGCCCCTTGCTGGTGAACGGGAATATGGACTGGACTGGAAACGTGGTCTTGAGTTTGGAAATCTATTGGGGCTGTTAAAGGACCCTGACTCCTGAAATGGAGTATTGCTGCTGCTGTTCTGTCCACTGTTTTGGAAAGGATTCTCTGGTCTCAACATCTGTCCTGGACTTTTATTTTGAAAAGGATTACCTGCACTAAACTTCTGTCCTTGATTTTGATAGGGGTTGTCAGAGCTGAAACTCTGTCCCTGACTAAGGTATGGATTAGCAGGATTGAAATTCTGTCCTGGACTGTCCAACAACCCTGGGCTGTCATTCTGATTTCTATTTTGAGTGGGGCCACCACTATTTTGTAAATTTCTGCCTCTTGGAGAATTGGAATATGGACCTGGTCTCTGAAAACGCTGCTGATGGCCTGGTGTTGTTTTTCCACTAGAGGACTGATTCACGTGAGGATTCTCTGGCGTGCTATGACGTGAACTTGCCTGTGGTACTTGTGCACCAATAGCTGGGGCACCCCATGCTGAAACCTTTGGTGAATTATTGCCCTCCTGTAATATAAGACAATTTCATATTAAAATTAATGGCCACACTCATACCCTGAAAACATACAATCATTTATACAGGGTGAAGGGATCAAAGATCTTTTTTTTTTAATTACATTACAATATATCACATAGGCAAACTAAAGGTCTCCGTCTAAAATGAACCTCACAAAACTTTTAAAAAAATGAAGAAAATTTGAATCACTACGCCTTCATTTCACAGGTGAAAATTGCCACCCTCACAAAACCATGGTGGATGAATCTGCTTGTTCTGACCAAGCGAACAGCTGAAAATCCAGGTCTAATTTTGGTAGGTGGGTACAAACACTCCAAACTGTTTGCTGGCATTGACATGGAAAAAAAAAAATGCACAGGACAGGTGCCAACTGTTCTCCAATCTTGTGGTGGAGTGATAACAAACGTTAGTGAGTGTTTTATTTTTAGCAGAGGGTATAAACACTCTGCCAGTAATTTCCAGTCTTTTGCTGAGTTGAATATGAATTATTCATAAAATTTGTGCTAGTCTGGTTTCAGATTCAGTGGCAAGTCAAAACAGGACATGAACTGCAAGACAACAAAACAGGAATTCTTTTTTTTTATCACACAGAGCATGGTTGGCTCTGCAAAATCTCAAACCCAGTTATGCAACTGAATTGAAAAAGTGTATCAGGCTGAAAAGCAAGAAAGTAAACAAATAATAAGGTGTTGACATAATTTATGTATACGATGATGTGCAATAATTTCCAGATGAGTAGCAGCGGCTAAAAATCATGGTCTCATTCTATTTACACATGATGAATAGACTCTATCAGTACCACTTTGGAGGTTGTTTTTTTTTTTTTCGACTTCTTTACTGTTTCTCATCTCATGTGTGCATATGTTTTGCTAAATTTTGGGCAGCATTTTTCTGTCTTTTTTCCTCTAAAAGGATATAGATGTAGTTGAAGGAGATCTTACAAGGTGGGATCTAGATCTAGCTAGGAGTAGGAGTTAGTAAAGGACTTTATGATCTAGATTTAAATCTTTATTTTTCAAGATATGTCGAAACCGAGACATTGCTTATACATGTATATATTGCAATAATTGTAAGACTTCACCAGGAGTTCATCTTGCTAAAGATAATAAACGATGTGCAAATCATTGGTTTCATGGGGTAAATCAACACTTGTACTGCAAACTGGAACTACGTGGCAGTGAGCCTATTAGCAGTGGCACCTAGTGCTGTAAATAGGCAAGGGCCACTGCCTATTTGCAGGACAGCCATTATTTTGACATAAATATCTAGATCTAGAGTCTAGCTCTGCAATGATTCTACTTAATTTCTACTTCCTTAAATATTTACTGGAGTTCTAGATCTAGATTGGACGAATAAGTCCTAACCTTATTAGCCCATTTGGACCAATAAGCCCAAGCCTTATTGGCCCAGCTGGGCAAATAAGCTCTAGTCTTATTTTCCCATACAGGAAAAAAAAAAAAAAGGATCTATAGACTAGTATAAAAGGTAATTCCCCCACCCCAACCCCCTTTTCTTTTCAAACGTAAACTTGTGTAAAGCTTAATTTGTCTTTGCAGACTACACTTTGTTAATAGTCATATAATGGATAGAATCATGGTTAGATGGCCACACTTATTGGCTTCAATACACTCTAGATCTAGATACGATAGTGCATGTAGATCTCTATATTATTGCTGTAATGTATTACTAGTTATCATCCAGATTTAAGATAAATTATAGAACTAGATCTAGACCTAGGTTCTAGGTCTCGTCAGATCTAGAGTTGTCATTATTCTTTTCTTACCATTCTTTATCCGACGTGCTCAAGAGTCAAGTTTCCCCGTCCGTACAGAGTAACAGACTACAGTCCAGATTCGTGTTGTGACAAATTCAGATCTAGCAAATGCTAAAGGGAGAGACAGATCTAGATCTAGATCTAGTAATTCTGGGTGGATTCCAGTAAATGTTCTCTTTTTAACGTAAGTATCAAATGGCAAAGTGTGGGCACTGCATTAGATTTGATTATAGCATGAGTCCAGCGTAGTTCAAAGTAGGCCTATTTAGATCTAGATCTAATCATCTAACGTTCAAAATAGGAAGCAGTTGTGACGGTAAAAAATGTCTATTAGCACGTAAACAAGAGATATTTTTCATCTCCTGACGCATGAGTTGGAGTTATCCTTTTCCAGGGCCGAAAAATGAATACAAATGTTCCAAGCAAGTCATTTTTTTAAGTGTCACAGGCATGTAGCTCTAGCAGGTTTGATATTTTTGGCCCTGAGTGCATAATTTCTTTCATTTGTTGTTACCTTTCAGTGGTTTCCACGTAGCACAGTTTGTGGGTAATTTTAGAAGGGATTTAGATTTTTCACTCGGCAACGGACTGCTAGACATTGAAACTAAGTTCTGAGAATTTCATTTCAGAATAGGTTTGTTGTGATGGCCCAAGAAAATTTAGCTATATTTGCCTTAAAATTCATCACCAGAGTTACACTTATTTGAACTTATCAGTCTAGTGCTTTAAGCGATGTGCCTTCAGTGGAGAGGGTATTTTACTGGCTTTATTTAGCACCGTTGAGTGAGCTAGAACTAGATCTAGATTTAATATCACTTACCATTATATCAGTTACAAACTTTCCAAAATGAGCAATGGAGACGGGATGTACCCAAATGGGGAGAAACATGTAACGGCCGACACTCAGATGGAAATAGCTAATGATGGCAAGGAAAATAATTCAAGCTCTTCTGTTGTTGGTGAACAACAGGTAGGCCTACATACAGTGGAGCAGCTTACCAACATGGTTGCAGAGAAAGATAAGGTTATCAATCAACTGACCAAAAAATTGGCACAGATGCATAAACAGTTGGAAAAAGCGAACAATTATAATGAAGACCTTCGTGGAGAAATTACGAAACTGAGTTCAGAAATACATCAGTATCGGAATTTATCCACTTGTTCAGTGGAAACACAAGTATATGTAGCAGACATAGAAGAAGGTGAGTATTCATTGAATTTGACTAGATTTTCACAAGCTGCAATCTTCACATCAGGCTTTTGGTGAACATTTTAGATCTATAGGCATTATATACAACAGAAATTTTTCATATCCCAGCCCTCTGCTTTTTTTTTTTCTTATCTTGTCAAATATTTTCACCTTTATTTACTTGTTTTCAAATTTTATCTGAAAAGATCTGAAATCAGTGTTTGTCTGCATCAGAAACAGTATTTAGGAACTTGTTATTTGAAAAAAAGATTGTCTATCCATGTATTTGACTGATCCATTTATTGCTATTTTTTAAATCACTAATTTTCAGCATTTGGTGAGAAACCAATGCCTGACTGGGTGGAAGTTTCTGGTCAGGTGAGTAATTATTTTTCAGTTTCCAAAGAAAACAACTCCCTCTGCACAGTTTTGATTGAGAATTATAAATTTTTTATGCATTTTATGAGCTCATATACATAAAAGATATTCATATTTTTATGTTCTATTTTTTTTTCTTTTTTTTTTGGAAAGTGACAGTAGATCTAATCGAAGTAAGATATCAGAATTTCATATATGGGAACAGATATCTTTCCTGATAATCATTTATTATTGCTATTCTTTTAATTAAATTAGAAGAGAGCCCATGGCCTATGTGGGAATTTTTTATTAATAATTTGTCAAACCAATAATGCCTTGTGACTTAAAGTATTGCAAGCGTGCATCTGGATGCTGGTATTTTGGATTATTACTGAATGTTACTCAAAGAAAACATGTTTGTTGTTTTCAATGTGTCATTTTACCACCAAACATCCAATTTGGATCAAACACTGTTGCGTAATTATTATTGCCTGTTTAGGATAATGTCAAAAAAGTGAACTTTTTCAACACAGATCTTTGTTATGCAGCAATATTATGTGCCACTTTTCACATGGATACTCAGCACTCAGCAGGTTTTGAGTCTATTGATCTTACAGATGAGTAATGGCAGCCACATGTGGATGCCAGATTCAGTCTTCTCTCATAAAATATGGACAGAGATGCTAATGTTATATTTACTATACAATTGTCATAATTAAAAAAGTATTTTTTTCACAGGCCCATGAGTTTTCAATCAGTGAAAGCTTAAAAGCTGTTGTTGAAGATGAACTGCATAAACAACAGCAAAACGAAGCTGATGACCAGCAGCAGCTGCAACATGATTCAGAAGTGTGTGAAGCATCCTCTGAATATGTATATGATGCATCAAGTGGATTTTATTACCATCCAGAAACAGGCTACTACTGGGATCCTGTAAGTTGTGTCATAGTACTTCTAGTGCAGCTTATGCAGAGTCACCAGCTATTATATTAATAACCAAGTACTCATTACAACAAAACTGGGAAGAAAAGCTACATCTTACTTCCAGCTTCAGATCCACCTGTTTTCCTTAAACCAGACTCCCTTAGCAATCCAAATCTCAGCCTTATCATTAAAATTAATTCTTTAGTGACAAACAGTTTTGCAGAAGCAGCCTGAATAATGTTAGCCATCATAGTAATAAAGTGAGCACAAGAGAAAGAAATACCAGGCCATGAACATTGTACTGTACTTTTGACTAGCAAGAACAGAATTTTGCCATCACTATGTCTGTGCCATTCTACCTTGAGCAGATCAGTAGATAAGTCCGAGTTGTCTCTAAGGTTTTACTCTTTAAGATTCAAGGCTTTTTTTTTCTTCTGTATTTACCAGGGTTTGTTTTTCTGAATGTAAGTGATTTATGTATGGCATTCTATAGTCATTGTTCTGATGATACTGCCATTCAAAATAAATGTTACACATGTATATCAAATTGAAGAAAATTGGATGGCTAAGTGAGGAAACCAATTCCAAAACAACGAAAGGCAGCAACAGCAACAACAGCAACATCAGTTCTATAATATTATAAACTCAACCCATGTGAGTGTTGAACAGTCCTTTCATAATCTAGATCTAGTTTGATAAGTCTGTTATGTGGATCACTGTCACTACTCAAACTGCTTATAGATCTAGATCTATGTAACAGTTTATTACTACTTCTTTTCTCCTCTTCGTTTAGTTAAAACAACTGAGATGCTTCAGAATGGATTAGTAAACGTTTTGGTTTCCCAACCACCATGAGTTCATGCCCTCACAGAAAATTATAAACAAATTCAGAACCCATTACTAAAGTAGCAGAAATGTCTAGCAATCTCTGGCTATTATTGCTGCTCTACAATGTGAAAAACTTGGATTGGAAATGATGTGAAATACAAAATTCTGGGTCGGAAACAACAAACATATTGTAACTATCACCGGACGCTCCCACCGTCCACTCTGGGTATTGTGTCTGAAACTATCGGATGATCCCACCGTCCGACA
This sequence comes from Peronia verruculata, assembly GCA_038406235.1. Taxonomy (NCBI): domain Eukaryota; kingdom Metazoa; phylum Mollusca; class Gastropoda; order Systellommatophora; family Onchidiidae; genus Peronia; species Peronia verruculata. The sequence goes on along the minus strand of JBCAUA010085525.1, from coordinate 12,114 downwards.
GGTCTTACAGAGTTAATAATAATAATAATAATAATAAGATCATTTATAAAGCGCCCAATCCCTGAAAAGGCTCTAGGCGCTGTACAAAGATAAGCGATATTCATACACATACATACGCACTGTCTTACTGGGTTAATCTCTTCCTCCCTCCCTCCCCCTCCCTCCTCTCTCACTCTCTCTCTCTCTCTCTCTCTCTCTGTTCTAAGCTCATACGCAAATACGCACAATAGCAACAGTAATGATAAGATAAATAATAATATGACATACATCTAATGAATGCATCATTTTTTTTACATAGGTACTACTGGTACCAATTTCAAACGTGAAAGAGAAATGTCCCTTTAACTCACTGGCAATGTTTCCTGCAACATGTACAGACGGTCCTGTGTTAAATGAGACGTTTCCCGCAGCCATTGCGAGATCAACTTTGTAATTTTTTCACACCGAACCATTTCACACAAATGCTGTGGGAAACGTCTTTTACCGTAGATTCACCATTTGTTTTGTTTCATACCGAGTTTGGTGGAAGTCGGTTGGTAACTTTGTGAATTTTTTGAAGAACCAGGAAAGTCACTTCAAAGTGAAAGCAGGGAAGAAAACAGATCTAGATCTAGGGCTAGATCTCATAATCCTGGGGTAAAGGCAAAGCATCAGCATCTCCATTGTCTACATCTAGTGCTTCTACATCTAGAGAAACTTTTTTTTTCTGCACAGCAGCCAGAGATATTGAAACCATTGCTGTCTGACAATTGGACAACTCAGCTAGATCTAGATCTTCATTTTCCTCAAATTCTTGGGAAACCCGAAATCTGACTCATTTTTTAAAAATCATTAAAAAATACCATGAGACATAATCCATTTCTGTTTTCTGTATCTGACTGTGTTGATTTAATACTGTCATGTGTGTTAATATGATTGATGTGGGACTGTACAAAGTGTGTTTAAAATTGTTAATTTTTGAAATTCTGGTAAAAATGCTACTCTTCATCACATCCAAACCGAAAACAAGGTCAGTCTTCAGTGAGTTAATCCTCATATGTTCCGAAAATTTTCATGAAAATTGCAAGCCCCTATTCTGCTTTAGGTGTTTGCCTGAAAAAGACTGAATAAAATTTTTTTTTTTTTTTTTTTTGTTTTCAGAATTCAGGGTTGTTCTATGACTATACAACAGCCACTTACTTCCAGTACAATGAGCAGACCGGAGAATATGAGGTGCACTCAAGGATTGATGGCAGTGGAAGACCTGAAGGATCGAATGAGGTTGATTTATTGATCTTTAAATTTTCTTTTCTTTTTTTTTTTTTTGAGCAGGAGTTGTTTAGCATTTGTTTCATTTTACGTGCTATGACTGGGAATTGTTAATTTAAAAAAATTTTTTTTTTTTCAGTCGTTTCAAATTTTCTCATACAAGTGTCATGTGAAACATTTATGACCAGCCATTTGAGCATTTTTTTGTGTTATACGAATAATATTTATGTAATTGAAACTGAAAGACAATAGTTGTTGATATACAAAGACCATTAACTCATGATTTACACTTTTATGAAAATGAAATCTAGTCTGCATCATGATTTTGGAGAGAGCAGAACATTAGGTGTGATGTTCATAGGAAAGAACTCTTAGTGATGAGGTATAATGAAAACAATGAAAGTAAAGCAAGCATTTTTTTTGTTTTTTTGTTTTGTACATATATTAGTAGAGAGCCCCCTGTAATCATCTGCCTGCCTTATCTTGATATTCATAGATCTCTTACTGTCTAAAGAAATAGGCAAACACTTTTGAAAAGTTTCCTCAGTAACACAATTTTAAATTCTGAAGTTCAAAATTATCTTGGTCATAATGTTGAATATCCTTTTTCTTTTTTTTTTTTTTGCTTTTCTTGTTTTCATTTTCAGCTGGTTATGGACACCACAAGTGATTCACATGATCTTGACAGCATATCTTCAAGACTTTCAAGTATGAAAATTGATCCACAGAAATGTCGACAGGTTGTACTAGGTAATTTTTTGTCTATATGTTTATCTTGCATAATTGAAATACCCAGTGCTTCATTTTTCCATCTCTTTCAGATCAAAAACGGAAGCCAGAAAAGGAAAAAAGAAAGAATAAGCAGCAACACACAAAAGAGAGCTACTAACAAAAGAAGACTTAAACGGAGATATAAATCATCAAAATTGTCAGGAATGAAGTCAAGTAGCACATCTGAAGTGTCAAAGGCTGAAGTTTATCTAATCAATGATGCGAATACAGATCATGATAGAAACACTAGCTTATCACCTGGTCATGAATCAGAGGCAGTCAAATGTGATGCCAAGTGTAGAAAGCCAACTCAGAGTTCAAATACTGAGGGAAATGTTGTTGAGAACATTAGTGACAGTGAGTGTGAATCATCTGGTAGCTTGGCCACAGGGGAATCAGAACTAGTGTCTGAAATGGAATCAGGAGAACTTTCACCAAGTGATAGCTCCAGCTCTGAAGATTCCGAGGCACAAGTTGAGGAGACACCAACCCAAATTGTTTTCAGCTCAGGACCAATATCTTCAGAGATGATAACAGCCAATGGTTTGGTTCCATTTTTATATTGTTCATAAGTAGTACTGTGGTACAGTTTATGAGCAGTTTATGAACCTATATGTTCATGTTTTGTGCTTTGTATATGGAATGATTTTAAAAGAAATGGTTGATACAGAAGCATAGAGAGAAAATGTTTGATGTGCACCATTTCATATTTTTAGAGCTAAGCATATAAGCTTATGAAAAATGATATGAATCTGTCAGAATAATGCCCCATCACTGAATGTATCTAATATCTGGCTTTTTCATGTATGCACACTTTGAGGAATTAAACATCAGAAACTATGTTGTCTGCAAGTGAATTATTTAGAGATACTACTTGTATATAAATAAGGTGATGGCTCTGTTTTTCTTTCATTTGTAGGCATTTTTGAAAAACTGTCCACAGGTTGCTGAAAGATATAAGAGAATATAATGTAGGCAGAGAAAATAATTCTTGTTTTTTTTCTTTTCTCCTCCTACTTTGAGTTCTTTATGTATTTAGTGTCAAGTAACAGTACATCTGGTATAACATGTCTTTCCTATTTTTCTATTGCCCCAGAAATGACAGAAAATTATCCACCCTGTGTAAGGATCATTGTACAAGAATCCGACCAGTTAAACCTTGGTGTATTATTCATTATCACATGTTCTGGAGGAACAATTGGTCGGGAAAAAGGCAAAGGACATGCCATTGAAATAAATGAAAACAGTGTGAGCAAGGTGAGATCTGAAGGCTACTTTTTTCGTCTTATAAGTGTCATTGAATGCAGCCAGGCATAATTGTCAGTCTCAGAGTTTTTGACATTTTAGACTTAGTTTGTGGCTTGTAAGTCTCTTAGCCTTTCAGTCATTCAAGTATCACTGAGAAATCTTGTCATGACAACTCCCTGCATCTATGCTGGTCTCTGTTCTGGACATGACAAAGGTGGTTTCCATCCATAGTCTATTATAATCAGTCTGTTTCTTCTTCTGTCATCCTCCTGTTCTTGATTATTTTGTTGTGTCCTAAAGTACTGTTTTGGATTGGCAGGGATAGCTAAGGAACCTAAACATTATTATTACTCATAAAAATAATTGCCAAATATTTTTCTTCCCTTCGAGAAAAAAATGGTATTTCCTACACTGGTTCAGTTTTCACCTTACTTGGTTAATATTTCATTAAGAAATGTCTTTAACTAACAAACTGTATGCCTGAAAATGTCTCTGTGCTCCTACTTTAACTGATTCAAACCAGGTGCAAAAACGTATTGGATGTAATGATTTCAGTAAATTTATGAAGATCTTTAGTTTATGATAATTTAAAATGTCCTACTGCTGAATGCTGTATTGTTGTATATTTCCTGCCAGATACATGCCGAAATAGAATATGATTATGAGAAGAACTGCTACATTTTGACAGACAAAGGCAGTCAGAATGGCACAATCTTGAATGGCAAAAGGATACCCAAGGTAAATTAAAATAAATCTGAACCTCTTTAGAAATCTAATGTACTGTGAAGTCCTGAAATATCTACAAAAAAAAATTCTGATGCTAATAGTGACAAGGATCATGTTCTGATTCTATCTTCACTGACTACCATTGCTGTATACATACTATATTTTCTTTCCATTATTTGTAGAGTGGGTTTTTTTTGTTGTTGTTGTTACAGGGTTGCTTGAAACTTACTTTTAAAATAAATCATCTATTAAGGTTTTGGATGTTTTATAGTTTTTTGTTGTTTTAAATTTTTAAAAAAATGTCTTACTTATTATATAAAGGAAGGTAAGGTATGAATATAAATGCATTGCACTTTTTCATAATATTCATAATGTGAAAACAACGTCTGTTAATTTTCACTTATTTTTATTACTTTTATGTTATAATTGCAGAGCTGTACTCATCCCCTTCAGCACAGTGATATTCTCCAGATAGGCAGCACCAAACTGCTACTCCATATACATAAAGGCTCTGAAACATGTGATGACTGCGAGCCAGGACAAGTGCAAGCCAGACTTAAAGCAATGAATCCGGTCAAGAATAGTGAGAGCCTCCCTGTTTTGTATTTTGTAGACAGCTGGAATACACATGTTCCTCAGTTTTTTAGTAACCCATCATTTTCTCATGATTTCACTATACAGATTAAAAACTGTGCACAAACCCATGAAATTACTCAGCAAACATCTCAGAAAATGACTAAAGGGTTTCACACTTATCGGGATCATTTTTTTTTTTAATTGAAGATTCACCGAAAGAATGTATGCCATTCATACACTTTGAGACAAGTAATTTGGCACATTGCTTCTCTATGGTAATAGGAGCATTCAGCTGTTTATTTATGAGTGAATTCTCACAATAAGTGATGTATGTGGCATTATTGAAAAAAGGAGCATCTTATTATCTTAGTTCATATTTGATTTTTTTTTTTTTTTTTGTCGAATTCCAGATTTTTGCTGCCACCAATAGTCATGACTCATATATATATATATATCTTCTTATGTCATTTCTGTTAAGATTACATTATCCAGTCACAAGAAGAGAAAAACAGACAGAGGAGGAAAGAGCTGAAAAATATAAAGAAAAAGTATGGATTGCAGGTAGGACCAATGAAAGTGATAGATTTGTGTGTTTTTCAAATTTGTAGATCATGACTTTCATTTTTTGTAGTTTGTAATTTTGACATAACATTTGCATGGCAACTGAATTGTAAAACATATTTTCCATTTTCAGATATGGAATTAATTTACATATTTTTTGGTCCAAAAAGTTCATTCACAATGTAATTGCAAGCAATATATATATGTATATGTTTGATGGTACAAAAGCTCTCAAATTACTAAGACTAAGACTTTGATTCTTACTACCTTTTAGGCTTGACAAGTTTTATTATGTTGCACAAATAATAAAGTGGTTCTCTGAAATTTCCTGAAAGTCAAGTCAGTATTAACCATTTTTTCCAGTCTATTTCTTTGGTAAATTAGCAAACTCTCTAGTATTCAGTGGTATTTTATCAGGGAATAGGCCTACAGTTGTCCTTTATATCTCTTCTATCAATTGCTCTTTTATGTATATATTGTATTGTTTGAGAAACTCACTTATCTTTGTATTTTAAATGCCATCACCTGAACAGGAACCAAGCTTAATTACAAAAAAAAAAAAAAAAAATTCTTGTGCAGCTGCAGGTTATATGTAGTGAGTAAGTTAATGTGTATAACACTAACAGCTCTTGTGACAGTTGCATTTGTAGTTGGGCTTATCAAGTTTTCATCTTATATTACCATTTTCTGCAGAATTCTTATTTTGAGAATGATGGAGCTGTAATCACAAATCCGGACTACAGTGACAAAGCTCATCTGAGAAGGAAATTTATTGGCAGTGAGATTGAAATACCCAAGCAAATTGAAGCACCAGCATCAGTTGGAAGGTCTGTTTTTGTATTTTTTGTCTTCCTGTGGTTTCTTCAATTGTGTCCAGTTTCAAGCTGCAATATATGTAGATCTGTTTAAGTTGTCTTAAGTCTACGTAATTAATATAAAGGGCACAGTAGTTGTTAAATAGCTGTCACAAAATCTATACAGTAATCAGCATTTCAGGGATAAAATGTGAAGTATTGATTAGCATTGAAAAGAACTCTGTTTATTAGAACAAAAAATCCTCACTTATTGAGTTCCACAGCTTTGCTTTGGATTGTTAATACCAGCTGAGTCAGGGAGCAGAGTCAGGGCTAGGGAAGACAGACATCACAGGTATTCCTGTGAGGAGCAGTTTGTTCATTCACAAGGTCTTATGGTTTGGCCACACCTTTACTATCTTTGTTACATACATATTATTTTTTTTTTATTTTTCCATAGACCTATATCCACATCAAATAAGGGTCACAAGCTTCTGGCTAAGATGGGCTGGAAAGAAGGACAAGGTCTTGGCAAGATAAACATGGGAATTACCGAACCAGTATGTATTTGTAGATTAAAAGCTGCATTATTTTTGCCTCAAAGGTGCTATGTGTCTTTAGTACTTTACACTGAATTTTTCTCTGTATTGACCGGGTTATTCGGTCAGCTTATATAATTTGTATGAGCAATGATAGAAAATATTGCTATCTTTTAATTACTGTGTATGACACTCCCAGCTGAACATTACTAAATAAAACAATATGAAAAGTGCAGTCATGAAAGAAAAACAGTTCTTAATCTACATCAATAACAAATGTCTTGTGCAGATGGCAAATGAGTGGCAAGTCGCACCAGGTGAGTTCAAGTCACAGCCATTTTTTATCGTTTTTCACTATTTTCTGACTATGATACCAAAATATTTCTTTTTTTTTTTTTTTTTCAAATTAAAAAAGCTTACTTTGAGGTTTTGTGAAAAAAAAAAAAATTAGTATCTTAGTTGGAAAGTAGTTAAAAACAACCAAAAACAGCCGTATATCTTCGTTGCCTGGGGTGATTTTCGACTCATTTGCCCTGGTCGCAAGACAAATAGGAAAAATCTATTCAAAGCTTGATTTTAGTCCAAAATAGAGGGAAAGAATCCAGTTTTGGAAGAAATAAATCGATTCAAATTATTCTACCGTGGATGCTGGATTTTTTTACTGCTGCAATTTTGGTAAAATTCAGCATTAAATACATTTTCAGATAAATGTCGAGATGCGTGTCAACCAGAGTGCAGGATTAGGATCTGCCTCTGGAGCATCTTTGTCCCTGGATAAAGTGCAAGATGCAGGGAAAGCAAAGAGATGGAGTCAAGCTCGACAGCGATACCAGCAGTTGGAGGAAACTGTAGCAAACAGGTTTCCCGCACAAGAGAACCAGCCTCAAACAAATTACTTACGTCAAACTACAGCAGCTCATAGTGAAAGGCATATGCCAAAACAGTTACCAGATTCAACTACTTTTATTACAGATAGAGGAAATTCTCTCTTGGATAGCAGTGACATTCACATTCCACCCACCAGTTCAGGAGATCTTTCATTTGTAAATGTCACTCTACATAACCCAACAAGAAATGCTGCATCACTGGTGTCATCTTCTGGAAATGGACAAAGCCCAAAACAATTATTTCAAACTTCCAAAGCAAGAATTAACTGGATAAAAGGTGAGACAGAACAACTGGGTAATTTGGCACCAGAGACTTCACTGAATGAACAATCAGGAGACATCTTAGATGAGGGGAAAAATTGTACCTGATCTTCATCTAGATGACACCATGTGCCTTGACGGACTTTATTCAAGGGAAATAAGCGTTAGAAGGTGATTTTGATATCCCAAGTTTCTTCCCGTGGCACTGAAAACTCTGGTGAGAATTCATGGCCTGAATTGACAGACCATAGCAAAGCATATTGAGTAATGGGCAGCTTCAGAAAGAAACACTCTGAATGCTCATTGTGTTCAGCAGAAGTATGCAGGTGTCACACTGTCTTCAGTAATCAAAGACATCTACATCATGTATATTCAACAGGCCAGCTATTGAATCATTGGGTAGAATGTGTGTTTATTTGTGAATTTACTTCACAGGAGGTATGACCACAACCATAAGTTCTGTGAAGAAGCATTGTTAGCATATGAGAGGACATTTGGTAATTGATGGAGGATGAATGACAGATGGATAGTTCTTGAAGCTGTAGAGATTGCCTGTTTGTGCCATATCTTGAATCCTGTACGAGTGCAAAGTTCTTGTAACATTAATTTTTGTTCATTGTTTCCCTTTAGCTTACCTTTTAGATCATCGTTTGCTAGCTCTATCTTTCTGTGTTACATGTAATTTCCTCTGTGTTCTCTAGTTTTTGTTGTTTTATTTATGACATTACGAATGCTTGTTCTTTTTTTTTTTATGTAAACCAGAGAAATGAAATGAATGACATGAAGATCAGAAAGAGAATAAGAGGGAAAATGATTATTTCAATTTTCTGTTTTTTTTTTAATTTTGTCCTGAAAATATTATCATTTTTCAGAAATATGTCCATATCTTGTTGCATTTGGGTTATTTGTTCTATGTTGTTGTTCATTCTGTGTGCTTACCTTACTGTATTTGCATTACAGATAAATAAATTTGTTTTGTATCATTCTTCATTTGCCATCTTATTTTCCTGTCTGTTTTGAGATGATGATGTTTATTTGTATTGTTTATACAGACACAAAAAAAAAAAATGTGCAACTGGTTTAACAATAAAGGTCACCAAAGGAGATGAGGGAGTCAGTTGCATTGTGGATTATGTTGTGTGATTGGAGTAAGGCAACTGATTGAGTAATGGCAAGAATAAAATACATGTAAGAGGTTTAGGAAACTTTGCATTCTATGGCGTTTAGTTTTAGCTGGACCTGAGATGATTACATATATAATGCTGTTTAGCTTTTATACATATAGGTCTATTTAATTGATCTTCCTGGTGAAACTACCTTTATCCTAGTTTTTATGAACTAGATCTTACTACATGCTACAGGAAGATCCAAGGTCGGGCAAAAGAGGTTACAGTAATTCTTAACGCATTCTTGGAATTTATACTCATGGCATGTTCTAGGAGGTAAAATTCTTGGTGTTGTGTATTCTTGAAGTTCTGTAGGACTGAGGTATCTCCATTAGCAAAAGTCCTACCACCACTGTCATTCACAATATCACAGTCTTCATCTTCTTATTAAAATATGTGCTTGGTTTTTGTTTTTTATTCAAGATCTGATTGAAAAGATAAGGTTAGAAATGTACATTACATGGACATGGGACATTTCATGACAAATATCTTTGTGTGTGAGATGCAGACATAGTTTGAACAATGAACTTCTTTCATCAAAGCAGTAAAGGACTGCTTTGTCAGCTACTCTACAAGTAAAACATGTGAAACCATTATAATTTGTATACAATGAGATCCATTGAGCTGAAAATTACCACTCACAGTATAAAATCATTTTACCACATCTAGAGGAATTAGGAATTGGCTGTAGATAGAAGTTAAGACCACTGGTAAAAAAAAAAAAAAAAGCCAGATTGAGGACAATACAGGGATTACACTATTTTTGTTTAGAGAAATAGTCTATGTTATATTGCTCTATGAGCGTGGTCAATAATTGTTAAATTAATGCCTTCGCGGTATTGATAATCTCTCATTTAAATGCACAAAGGTATTGACACTAGAGGCAGATTGATGCTCACTGTACATCAAACCATGAGCCATGAGATGATATTTTAACTACATTTTGAGATTTATAAATACAAACAAAGATAGGGTATTCCTATTTCTTTCTTTAGGATAAAAATGGCACAACATCAGTATACATGTACATGTATGTGTATCTGGGATGGAGAGTGGGAGATAATCCCTTTCAAAGTTGCAGTTCATATTATATAGTATATTTCTCAGCAAGAAGGTATAAATATAAAAACAGAATTAATAATTGTACGTAACAATAAAAATATTATGAATGTAATAAACTGAACAAAACTTTATAAATACTTTAGCTCCCACTTGTGGAAAGTCCTTTAGTTATGTCAAAACTAAGGACTAGAAGACAGTGTTAGTATTTCTGGATCCTCACAATGACAGAGAAGACAGGAGCAGTCCATATATTTGTGACAAATGCGTTATTCTCTAATGCTAAGGACTGAGCTGTATTGTACAAAGTTCATTATTTATTTATGCATCCCAAAGGGCATTGGCTTCAGCCGAGCCTTAACTGGAATTACTGCACCTCGACTTGCTGGGGCAGCAGATGAACGGATACATACTCAGAGGAGTAGGAAATGGATTTTGGCACTGGTCATACTAGGTGGTAGTAAAATAATGGTTCAGTATACAATCACTCTCGACCCTCACAATCTGTATCAATAAATTAAACTATCTTGTGAACTAACATCTTAATACAGGCCAGAACGTAGACGTATATGGAAAGCAGAGAGTTGGAGAAGACATCATTAGTTAATTGAGAAAGTTGAACAATGAAAGAGAGCTCTTTTGTCGAGATATTGCCAAGTTCACATTGAAATAGATTGCACAGCGGTCTGTGCACTTTTCACAGAATTTTGCGTGTCATGGAATCATGAAGACTTTGATGGTACAATTGGATGAGTAACAGTATGTGTAGATGAAAGGAAAAACTAATGTGGATAGTATGGCCGGTTCAATGTCTAAAAATAAAAGAGAGATCTCTCTCCATCCATCCCTGTTGGCCCTCTAGGCCTATCTGACTCTCTGTATGCCTATCTTGTTACATCTATCTTTACGGTCTATTGGCATTTCGTTCATCTGTCTGTCTGTTGACCTGCCGGTCTTTCTGCTTGTTTATCTCGCTTTATGAACATAACATACATGTATCTTTGTTTCTGCGTTTCACTTGTGACAATCTCGGTATGACAGGGGGAGTGAAACAAAATCTTGTATCGAAATCTACAAATCGTAACAGCACAGTTAAAAATGATAAATCGGTTTCATCATGTTAGTTTGTCTTCACTATCGTTCAGTTTTGTTTAAGTTTTTTAGTTCTTATTCTTATATCCCCCTCCCTGAAATAACCGACAAAATAATGATTAAACCATGTCTTTAAAAGATAATCCCCATCCGTTGAAACTCACTCGTTATAAGGTCAGTATTGTCAGCATGGCGGCAATTCGTAATTTTGCAATATCGAGAATTAATGCTAAGACAAGTGAAATGAGGACGCGGCTTATCAGGCAGAAGTTCAGGAGTGCCTTTCACTGAAATATTGGAGATTTTATCTCAGTTTGGTTAATCCTGAGACTACAGTCACACATGTTGCGTTTCCACGTGTTGGAGGCCGGGACAAATCCCCCGCCTTAGTTTAATTTGTTCCTTATTTCTGTTCCTCTTAACATGGAAGGAGAGAAGAGACATTCTGACCCGACATGGATGTATTGTTTCCTTTAATTAATTAATTAATTAATTAAGTTATTTATTTATTTATTTATTTATTTATTTATCTAAAATAGAAACTTACTTACTCGGCGCACTCTTTACTGTTTGCTTTTCCTCTTCGAGTTTTTGTTTAGGCCTCTTTTTTAAACACGACAAAAATCATAATTAGCATTTAAAGAGACACAAATAGTTTTCAAACTGACGATGAAATATGTTCTTTTCAATTGATCTTGTTTCCGTCACAAAAAAGCCCGTTGCCAGTGATCATTAATTTCGGCCATCCGCCTCGGTGCATGCCCAACGTTACAACAGTAAAATTATCAGACAGGTCAGCTTTGCCCCACCAACAAGATAACCACCAGCAGGAGGTTAAAAGGTATAAGGTGAACCTAACTTCAGTACCAACAAGTAGGCCTATTATGATGTTTGGTTGTCCCATTTTGTTGTTTACTTAAACTCTTGACGCTGTCTTTTTTTCGCTTCAATGACTATCCCATCAACTGAATGAGAATCAGTAAATGCACGTTGTAAATTATATACTATGGCTATATTTCCCTGTTTCTGAAAAGGAACTAGTTATCCCGAGGCGTTCTCCTAAACGGTTGGTCTAACCCAGGGGTCTCAAACACGCGGCCCGCGGGCCCCATGTGGCCCTCCAAGCAATAATTTGCGGCCCTTGAGCAACCTGGCATTGTATACATGCACAGTTGAAAAACATTGC
>JBCAUA010085514.1:0-10642 GCA_038406235.1 Peronia verruculata | reverse complement strand
ATACATACATACATACATACATACATACATATATACATACATACATACATACATACATACATACATACATACATACAGCAAAATTGTGGAGGAGACTTTCAGTTGATAGTTTTCAGGGAACTTGCAACATAAAGATGAACAACAATAGATCTACCTGTGCTACGGCGAATGTCATCTAGTTCTATGTGGTTGCCAGGGCTACACTGATCCATGACAGGCCCGCCAAAACTGCCAAAGCTTCCAAATGAACCAAAGGAACCAAAACTGGAGAACTGCTGGCCATGGCAACTTTCTGTGGAAAGAATAAGGTCAATGTGGTCACCGTTATAATAGTGACAACAACAACAACAACAACAACAACAACAGTTGTTTATGTTGGTATTATACATGTTAGTAAAATCATTTCTGCCATCAAGTGAGACGCAGATAAAGTTATAGCAGTTCTTTGTTTGTTTGATTACTTTTTAGTCCGCCTTGTTCTGAGTTTATTAGTGATGAACGGGGTAATCAATACACAATTTAACCGAGTTTGTGACAGATTGCATCAATTCTCAAGCATCGTCATGGAATGTGTCAGTGACCATTAGAAAGATGAATTTTCTATGTTTTGAATGGGATTGTCACCGGACGCTGTAGTCGCTTCATTTCATTTGTTTGTTTACCCTGAGAATGGCGAGTCCCCAGCAAAAAGCGGTCTACGTTCTGAAGGTCCCAGAAAGAAATTCAGTTGTCATGGTGTAGAGCGCTTTTCGAAGGCAGTTTGTCTTAAATCACCCTGTCCTATGAATATGAGACCGTGGCTTCAACAGTTTTAAGAGAGTAAAGGTCTGTGTCAAGAAAACTTTTCAGGAATTTCGCGAGTTTCGGAGGAACAAGTGGCGAGAATCCGTGCTGCGTTTGAAAGGAGCCCCTATAGTTCCATAGACTGATCTAAACGTAAGCTTGCGATCCCCGAATCCACTATCTGGCGTGTACGTCTACATTGGAAAGCAAACAGACCACACCTCTTTTAGGCACTTAAAATTAACGACAAGAGGAAGCGGGTGGAATTTTGCTAATCAGTACTGGAGATGATGGATGTGTAAACTAACAACTGGGTAAACAAACAACTGAACGTTCGCTAGCAGAACGACGCAACTACAGCGCCTCTGTGGCAGTGTGTTCAACAGTTAGAAAACTCCTCTTTCAAATGGTCACTGACTCATTCTATGACGATGCTTGAAAACTGAGACAGTGCGTCACGATATGGGTTCATTCTTTTTCAATAACCCTATATTATCATCACCATTAACCAGTGCGAGTTGCAGAAAGGGTGAATTTGATGTCTGATTGAAGTGGAACGCTGAAAAGGATAAAAAGCTGACGTGTGTGAAAATGATCTTAACGAAGATTAGTGGGATCACGGGGCGTCGTCCACGAGGCAGGCACGGGAAAAAAGACATTATATATTGGCTAACAAGAGTAGGACGATGACTAACTAACGTGCTGCTGCTACAGCATTTGAGACAAGGGCGGAAATCAAAAGTGGTAAGGGCGGACCAGGATCTTGTGATGTCGTGACAAAGTGTTCTTATCTGCCGAATGAGCTATCGCATTGACAAACTAAACCCATTTTATGGAGGAGAGGGAGAAGAAAGGAGGGAGAGAGAGAAAGAGAGAGAGAGAGAGCAAGACAAAGAGAGAACGAGAGATAGCAGAGAGATGATAGAGAAAATAAGGGGAAATGCATTTACTATATATTTGTGAGTTTGTTTGTGTTGGGGTTTAGCGACACATCAGCTCGATCACCGCTGTAATGTGCTAAACAATGTAAGAGGTTCACACATCAATCAGGCCGATCAAGTATACAGAAGAAGAAAGGAAAGTGAGTGGGACAGAAGACAAGAGCATGGAGAGAGAGAGGGGAGATGTCACTCTATGTAACCTAAAGTGGTATCAGCAATGGTATTAGAAAAACCAAACCCTGTTTATGAAGTAGGAGGAGAGAGGTGAGGGAACGTGATCATGAACGGAAAGAGGAGGAGAAAAGATGGATTGTGTGGAGGGATAGCAGTGGTGAGGATGTGAAAGGGGAATGGCGAGGGGGGGGGGGGGGATAAATTTGATGATCACGTCTTGTACTGTGGGAGCAGCAATGACATTGAAAACTCATATCTGTTGTGGAACAGGGAAGGAAGTCAAGAAAGAAAGAAAAATGAAAATGAAAAATGAAAAGTACCATCCCTTGACCCCCAAGAGGGGAAACTGGCTTGGCCATTTCAGACCGCGTCGCCGGAGTGCAGCGCCGCTGTACTTCCCCCGATATACATCAGGTACCCGTTTTACAGATGGGTAGGCTGAGGAAGATTGTGTATTAAGTATCTTTCCTAAGGATACAACATGCTACCGTTGCGATTCGAACCACCGATCTCTGCTTCCAAAAGCCGCAGCACAAATCACTGAGCTAACACGCCACACACCGCCGAAAAAAAGAAAGAAAGAAAGAAAGAAAAAAAGAAAAAAAGAAAAAAAGAAAGAAAGAAAGAAAAAAAGAAAAAAGAAAGAAAGAAAGAAAAAAAAGAAAAAAGAAAGAAAGAGGGAAGGGCAGGGAGAAGGATTGTAGGGGGAAGTGGGAGGGGGAATGACTACATTTGTATATTATATATATATTTTACTGTAAGGAGAGTAGAATTTAAAACCTCTTTTGTGGAAAAGAGGGAAAAGGTGAAAGAGAAAGCGAAAGAAGAGATACATGAGGTGGGGGAGGGAGGAAGGGCATGGTATATTGAGAGAAGGAGGAGATTGGTGATGAATGAAGAAGTCGAATGTTTGTAAATGTTAACTACTGAGCAGTTCTGTCTATTGTAATTTTTGTGTATGTGTTTGCGTGTGTGCATGTGTGAGGGGACGCTTGTATATGTGTGTATGTTCAAAATTCTGCTGACCTCTATTTTATTCAGTGCAATGGGAGATCGTTTCCCAGATTATCTGCCCTTCCAAAAGAGGGACTTGTGTAAGGGAACTCATTTTGACCACACTTTTACTTCCATTTGTCAGACAAAAGATGTATTAAGCAAGCAGCGTAAAGAGGAAAATATCCGTATACTTCTTGTCATTCGAAAGCTTGGTCGCCAAAAAATTTGAGAAAATTATAACCATAAGAAGAAAGCATTTTCTTTACGTCAAATTTTTTCTGGAATTTTTCATGGTGTATGTTTCAGGCGCAAAAGTGATTTTTTCCGCTTCACATTGCTTGTTCAATCCCTTTTTTGTCTGGTAAAGGGAAGTAATAGGACTGAGAACAACAATCTCCCATTTTGTTTGACTGGTTTTGTGAATGTGACTTTCACCTTTTTTATTTTTAAATTAATCACGTGTCTAATCTTCCTATAACCATCTGTCTATCCCTTTCGTTCTTATTGTTTGTGGGTGGATATTTTCGTTTATGTCTCATTTAAAGCACAGGCTTAATCTTATATAACTAAAAAATTACTTCTGTCACTTTCTTTCCTTTTATGTCCACGTTAATCATTCATGTTTTTTTTTTACATTTTAATATTGTTATTATTATTATTTTTATTATTACAAAGGCTTAATTTCATCTATAAATAACAGTATATTGTGGAGCTCAGTCTCTGTTGCTCTATCTCCATTTTCCACATTTTGAGAATATTGATGTTTAACGTTTAACAACTGTTTTTGCGCAGAGGAGATAGGACAAAATAGTATTCAAAATTTACCTGTTTGGGCAGGTGATTGGCAGAATAAGTACATTATATGGTAGATTTACTTTCCCTCTTTCATACGACATATATATCTCGAAATAGTCCAAAAACGGAGATGTAACAACAAAGAACCGAGCTCGCGATATCTCTGTCGCAAATTGTTGTCATGTAATGAGACTATTTTGGTGCTATCATAATCAACATCCGATTTGTTCTCAAAGTAAAAGTCACAGATGCATCCACATTTTCCATGATCCCAGATGACTGTACTTTCTTATACAATACATTTCTGACCTGTGACTACACAGTAGACGGACTGGTGCATCAGTTCTACTCAAGTGAAATAGATAAATTATAAGAAATGGCATAATTGTCTTTATCGTAGTTTCTTTTCTGAGCATCAAAATGAAATTATGAAACAGAATGTTTGGTAAAGTTTAAATGTGATGATTGAACGGGCTTTCCGGTGGGTTTAGCCGTTAAATTACAAAATCGGAAATTAAGATTGGTACAATAATTGTAACACTCTTCTTGCACTGAAGAGCCAGTAAGGATAAGAAAGATCTATTCCATGAGTAGCTGATCTTTTTCACGTCTAGTGTGTTGTTTGTTGGTATCATGAGCTTGTGGACCTTTGATCAGCAAAAATAGTATCTTAGCATGTTAACATAAAGATCTAAAATTGTTCAAAATAACTTTATAAAGGAGCTAAAAAACGGGGGCAAGTCGGCTGTGAGACTGATCTGGAAAACTGTACACCAGTACTAAGCAAAATGTCTTATTGTGTATTATTATTTTTTTTTTTAGTGTGAGGACAGGATTGACATCACTGGATAATCAGACAGAGCTGAAATTGAACTTGACCAGAGTCGGACACAATGTGTTTGCGTACTTAATCAGGCAGAAAATGATGACATCTGTTCTTGTCTGCCGCCTAGCTTTTTTTTTTTTTTTCCTTTTTTGTCATAAGCCTTGTAATCCTGAGAAAGTAGGATCATCTGGATTTTAAATGGCTGCATTTTCTGGTGTGAGAATTTTTGTAGGTAGAAATTTGAAATTTGAAAATTTTGCCCGGACGGTGAAGACTCGGCCCACACTGAAGCCATTTTTTTAAACTATCAAGTGTGCAGTAACATCCATAACGTACACACGAGACCTCAAAATGTGTTCGGCTATTCGAGAATGCTAAAACTTTGGACTTCGCTATGCACAGAAAGCCAGGGCACCGTTAAATCACTGAAGCATTGCAGGATCTTATCATCGAATCTTCCCATCCTCCGGAGGCGGGATCTGCGACTCGACCTGCTACCTTTACCATGTGAACTTTTCGCTGACTAACAAACGCCTAACCACAGGGCCTCTGTGACTCTGAATCCTAGCATCCTCTGCAGTCTTGTCTGATTGATCAATATAAAAATCAAACTTCATCATTCCTTTGAATACCAATCGTGGAAATCGAAAAGGGGAACAGCTGCCCATCCGTAGGTCACTTTGTTCGTAGACTGTGACCTGGTCCAGCGATAGACAGACTCTTTAAAATGACAAGATTTTTACTCTTCGTCTTGAAACCTGAAGTTTTTGCCTATTTATATTTAGTACCTTTTGTTCTTTCCTCCATTTGCTCTTTAAGGTTAGATTCTTAAAAATTTACACCGGATCAGGTTGATAGCTTGATACACACATCAGAGGTTTTATAGAAAATAGTGTGTTCAGTAAACGAGTGGAGAGAGAATCTTGTCACTGAAACTCAGGTGTGTACTTGTCATGCTCAACGAGGGTGTATCTTCTTACAGTTTTAGGAGGAGTGAAATGTAAACAGTGCTAGATTAATAATTATTGATCACATTCACGTTTTGAAAAAAACAACAACAACAACAAACAAACAAACAAACAAGAACAACTGAATATTCTGCTGTTGTTGTTGTTATTGTTATTATTATTATTGTTGTTATTTTGTTGTTTTGTCGTTATTGCATCCCACAGAGTTTGGCACACATGGAAATGAAACTAGACTTTGGGCGTATCTTTTCATTGCCTTCTATCTCTTTTCTGGGGCAACAAAGAAACAAGCAGCACAAGGACAATCATGGCCGGATGCATAACATTAAAAGAAAAGAAAAGACTAGAAAAGAAAAAAATCTACCTAATAATCTATCCATTTGTGTAGAATAAAAATAGAACTGGCAGTGCTTGGCTTATCATGTCGATATGACACTTCTGTTACAGAATCAGAAACAAAAAGATTTTTAAAAAATTATGCATTTTCACTCCTTCATATTCAAACCCCTTGATTTCCGAATGATTTATCAATTTCTCTGTGCCCGTGTGAAGACCTATGTGTAGGTTTACTTGGCTTATTAATGTGTGTTAATGTATCCCAGATCGCGTTGTGTGGCTGTATGCTCAGGTGACATTGGATCTATGTGTGTCAACCCTGTAATCGGCACTAATCGTGATCCCAAATGAAACAGAACTAAGCACACCTTGAAAAAAAAAATGGGTTTTCCTTCCCAAGGCCAGACATGAGAAAAAGCAGTTACAACGGTAAGGATGAGGCGGTAAGTAACAGGGTCCGTTATCTCTTGATAGTCATTGGATATTAACACCTGTGCCCCGATCGTGAGAAGTAATGGTCTACTTTCCATAGCTATAGAACGCAATCAGAGGTTAGCGACCCCGTAAGCTAAAGCATTTCACTCTCTCAATATTTGTTTCTAAATCATTTAATTCCTATGTCTCTGTCTTTTTCTTTTTTTTTTTAATCACTTGACTTTATACCATTTTAGTTCTCAAGACGACGCGTGTCCTCAAACCATTTGTTCATAAGCCACTTGTTCATAAACTGTTCCTCCTTGCTCCACTTGTTCAAAAATTATTTGCTCCTAAAGCATTTGTTCCTAAATCACTGGTCAACTTGTTTCAATAACATAAATGAAGGTGATCTTATTAGACTTAGTTTTTCGTTGACACTAAGAATAAAGGCGATTTTCTAATAAATAGATCTATGCACAGATTCATAGACGTATATACATGTAGCTTATATTAAAACAAATGTAAAGTTCATGCGTTTGAAATAAATCTCTTTCTATTGTTTTGTAGTCACTCCTAATCAACAAAGGATAAGCAGCCTCTCTGATTTTCAGATAAAACATTTATATGATTGGGTAAACTGGCCAGGTAGCCAGACCGTTCCAGAACGATAGTCTGGCCAACTCTAAGCCTGGCACCAAACCCTAAGCTCTAACTTTCTCCCTAACCCTATCATTAAAGTGATAATCCTAACCCATAACCCATAAGTCACACCCATAACCCTATAGCTTGTCTTAACCCTCATTCTTAATCCTAACCCTTACCTCTAAAGCTAACTCTAAATATCTAACCCTTGGCTCCCTTGTGTTGACAAATAGCGTGCTTTGTTGTTGTTTGTTTTGTTTTGTTTTGGTTTGCTTTCTTTTTTCTGTTCAAGATCCTATAACCAAATAACACAATCCCAGTCTTTACTTTTTGGAGTATAATGATTACAAGAACAAATGCTTTCTCTGTAAAGGAATAAGGATAGCAGTAAGGCAGTACGTATCAATTCTATAACAAAAAATCATTCAATAGACAAAAACGGGGAAAAACAAATGAGATTGGACATCTATCCACATATTATGTTATACTTTAAAAATATTTGATTTACCATGAAACTTTAAACACGTTTATTATTAAAGTCTTGGATGAAGTTCTTTACAGACGTCGTGACAATTTTTTGTTTTAGATGTTTGAATCTTGACAGCCAAAATGTACCAGCTCTGACCAGATCTCGAGTCACGTTTCACTATCTATTTGAATCCCGACATTTAAGTCTCACAGGCTCCTTACAGATGTCGAGAATGGTTTCTCTGGTCGCCTAAATTTTGACATAAAATACGTACATGTTCTTCAGAAATGTCCAGACCAGTTTCTCTCTATCTTTGAATCTTAAAAGAGGAATGGACGCATTCGCTAGTTTCTGGCTATGTCTTCGACACTTGACAAAGGGAAGCGAACGTTTAACTCATTTGTAGTGACGATTATCTAAACGTGCTTGAATCTTGACAAGACAGATGTATAAACGTTCTAGTATCAAAAGTGGAGGTCACTTTCTCTAGTTCATTGAATCGTGACAACGGAAAGAAACAGATTACTTTCAGCTCTCATTGTCATTGTGTGTGTGTGTGTGTGTGTTGTGTTTGTGTGTGTGTGTGAATCTTGAGACGAAATGTAGCCTATAAACTATGATCAGTTTCAATTTGTGGTAAAATCTTAATAAATAAAATGTTAATGTCGAGTCTGTCCTCTTTAATGGAATCTTGATATAATTATTTGCACTCTGGGAGAGATCTCAATAAATTTGTATGTATGCCCGAATCGTCATCACCCAAAATTCACAGATTTTAAAAATTTTTTTTTTTTTTAGAAATATAGAGAACCAATATTTGAACCTTGATAACGAACGTGTACAAGGACAGCTCGTAATAAATTATCACTTTCGTTATTACTAGGGTGACAAACCCGTTTTTGTTATTTTTGTTATTTCTATACAGTAAAGATGTTTTCATGCCAATTATGATGGGTGGACCTACAAACGGTTATTGGATCAGAACCAAGAGTAGAGAAAGTTGGAATTTTTCATTACATATCTTGTGTTTTGGTTTCGATAAAACTAAACTTTGGATGTGTGTGTGTGTGTGTGTGTGTGTGTGTGTGTGTGTGTGTGTGTGTGTGTGTATGTTTCTTATGTTTGACCATTGGAATATTTTTGTTTAAATTGTAAATAGCCATGTCACAAAATTCCTTATGTTTTGAATGTGATGAAACTGGATATTTATTTTCTTTTTCAGACTGTGAAGAACTAAGCTTGAACAACAATTGTTGCTGCTTGCTTTTCAAATCAATGAACACAATTGACTTGCTATCATATTTAACCACTCATCATATACTGAAAACTCTCTAAAAATTTATGCACAGGATGAAAGTTATATCTAAGTTTCTATGGTCTAGTGGTTGTCGATCTCATAATCAGGAGTCCTTAGTTTGAATCCTGGCAAGGTCAGACATATTGTCCGTCGAGATAATTTACACATTTTACATATTTTACAATTTACACATCCTGATGATTTAATCCAAGTTAAAATGGTTAAATGACTTTAGACCGAGAATGTTAGATTGGTAAGGATGTCTACCCTAACAGATTATCGCCTTGTATGTTTCCCATAGAGTTGAGACAGCACATAAATTTCTGCATTGGATCTGTAAGGATGATATTAGATTGTACAGCACTCGGGGACTGTACTATAATGCGATAAGCGCTCCATGAATGCTCTCTATTACTATTCTTTATTCTCATATGTGGACTGATTGAACGTTCAGTACATTATGTTCTTACTGTGTTAGGCCCAATGTGGACTGTTACTGTGCCTCGAGATAATCTCCACCAGGAGAGTGAAAGACGTATATACAGGACCTAAGATGTTATTGTCCTGATGCGCCATTTAACTAAAATTCACATCCAAAGCACATTAAGTCGATCTGCCTATTTCAATAAAACAACAACAACAACAACAACAACAACAACAACAACAACAATAACAACAACAACAACAACAAAAGGGTGTTGTGTGTGTGTGTGGGGGGGGGGTATTAATCACTTACCTAGTAGTGCCAAGACTACAGAAAGAAACACAACAGACGCCATGATTCTCTGCACTGGAGTGGTTTTTCGGTGAACACTCAGCCTTCACTTCCGTTTTCAGGCAGTTTTATCGATGTGTCCTCTATCTGCTTATCGTGTCTTTCTGACACCAATCGTGAATGAAGTAATACCTTCCGCGACAAATTGCCGTATTTATGACAATTTAAGTTGGTATTAAAATTTAATCTTATTCCTCAATTCATTTTTTATAAACCCTCATATCCTCGGTTGCCAGATCAAAAGGTGATATAAATCGATTTCGCAAGGCACTGGTCCAGGAGGAAGAAGATGAGGTAGACAGAAAAAAAGTGATGGGAAGACAACATCAAAGACTGGACTGATCTCTATTTGACTACCATAGTGAGATTTGTTCAATATAGAAGAGACGGCCAGAGATTGTCAGGATGTCATCAATGGTACCCAAAGACGCCTGCTAGTCCATGGGAGATGAAATGAAATCTTGCTTCATTTTAATTTAGGTCATATCCTGAAGAATTCTGGACCTTGGAATTAATACTTCTAGTGCTACCTTAAAATGTTGTGTAACTACGGATCGTTGTAAATGATGATAGGACACTAGATCGACAAAGTATTGTATTATTTTTTTATGAGGTTGTGAATAAAAAAAATTTCCAGTGGGATTTCAGTCCATTTCTCCTTCAGCTGCTGAATATCGTGCCAGGCAGGATTGCTTTGGTAAGTCTTCATGTTTATGATAAGCACTGCGCCTCTTCAGATACAATCAAACAAGGAAAATAGAAAGTCGAATGATTTTCATGCTATGCCCTATACAGGAAACTGACATTGTACATTGAATATTTAATCTGTATGACAAATTTCGTCTTATCCTGGTGAAACTTGCAAATATAACATGACAGTTTCTACTTGCGCTTACCAGGGAAGTTCATGGTCTTATCATCAACCGTTTTTGTCCCACATAGCAATATTCATTTTTGTCGGATAGAGCATTCGTTTTTTGTTGTTTTTTTTCCCGCGACAGCAACAGCATTTCTTAGTCCATCGCGCCGATAGTCCTGACTTGTCCAGTGTAGTAATAACCATTTTTCATCTGACACAGAAGGTTTTATTTCCAGTACTATCTGTATGACTTGGCAATAGTGTCTGCTCAACACAACGATAGTTGCTCCAGATTCAGCAACAGGGTTATTTGCATGGGTGTGTGCAGAATATGAGGGAAGAGGGGGGGGGGTATGTTGAGCAT
>JBCAUA010085503.1:0-10643 GCA_038406235.1 Peronia verruculata | reverse complement strand
GCACACGCACACATACATTTGTTTGGTTTGATTAAACAACTTTCACCGAGATCACTAAATAAGCTACATCAACGAATGCTTTTTAGGTAAGAGGTCTGTCTTAAACTGACCACTGGAAGAGCGATGAGAATGACCAATGAGGAATAATTTCTCCCACACTTTGTCTCTTCCCTTATCTTTATGTCTTGACAGCGCAGTGTGGGGTATGTTATGCATCTACTAAGCCTGACAAAGATCGAAAGTTCAGGAAATCATCTATTTTTTATATGTGGGTAAATAGCGACATACTTTTAATGAGCCGTTCTGATCGTCAGCCAAAATAAACCTACTTTTCCAAGCCGCAAAAGGTGTAAGACAAGAATTATAGAGAAGAAAAATCGAAAGATTAACCCATTTTTTTTTTTTTCGTGTTATTTGTTTCATATTTTTTTCCTCTCTCATTTGAAAGCACATGGGGTATTTTTTACTTTTCTTCCTTTCTTTACAATGTCTATCTTATAACTTTTTGTACGTGATAGCGGGAATAGCATAGCTGGCTAGAAGTTTCTAGCGACCGGTCTGGACGGACGGTTGGGTGGATGGATGGACATGATGGTGGATGGATGAATGGATGGGTGAATGAATGGATGGATGGATGGATGGATATATGGATGAATGGATGGACCTTTTGTCTCAAGTCCTAATCTATCATTTCTTAAACACGCACACATGTCGTAAGAAAGAGCTTACTCTCTGATACTGGTTGGTGTACTCCCGAACTACCGACCTTAAGGGCTAATAAACACCTTTATTCATTCTTTCTATATCTGATTTCAGTATAGCTTGTGGGAGGTCCAAAGGGGATTTCGAGCAATGATGCTATAATCTCTCATTGTTGTTGTTGTTATTAATATTAATATTTGTTGTTGTTATTTTTATTGCTATTATTACTATTATGTTTTGTGATTTTGAATGGTTGACGTGCCCTGGAGGGTTAACGAAAAAAAAAAGCACATGCTCTGAAGAGACGATCGAGGAAATAGCGTTCTGTGCTCACTTACGCCGGGCAAGTCTCTGTTTACCTTTACTCTTTGGCAGTAGTGCTGTTTATTCCCCTTTGCTCATTCTTCGCTGCCTTCTTGTCTCCCCTTGGTGACAGCTCGACCTTTAGGCTTTGGCATTATGTACATTTATAACCTTGTGTCTTTGCGTACGGGGATGGCTTTTTAGTGATGCTCCGTTCTCATGCACGACCTGCATGTTGTAGCTTGCTTATTGCCGTAATCTCAAGATCGTTCACCGGCATTGCAGAGAAGTGCGAAAAAGGAGAGAGAGAGAGAGAGAGAGAGTGAGAGAGAGAGAGAGCTAGAAAAAGAAAAAAGGGGGAGATACAGAAAAGGGATGAAGATTTGTGAATTCGTCATCCTCTTCTCTCTCTCTCTCTCTCTCTCTCTCTCACACACACACACACACACACACTCTCTCTCTATCTCTATCTATCTCTCTCTCTCTTTCACTCCTTCCCCATCCTTTTTTCTTCCACTCTAGAAATAAAGGAGGACAAATTACTTCATGATCTTAGACCTTCTGACCACCAGCCCCGGCTAGTCCTTACATAGGAGGGACCGCGAAGCACCATTTCCCATCTCCCGTATAGCATATTGGGCCCTTGTCTTCCCTTCGCGACGGGCTAGCAGCAGGTCGGAGTTGGCCTATTACCCATTGTCTATGTGCACGGGATGACTCTTTAATAACGCCCTGGCCTTACTTACTACTTGCACATGTCTTTTTTACCCTGCGTTTCCCACCCTCGCCCAAAGCACATGCGGATACCGGGCTGGCTGTTTTTATGTCTTTGAAGGACGAGGCGTCGGTTCTCTTCAACGCCAATGTTGGCCGGCTTCTCAAGCAGCCGTGTCAACTGCACAGGGGTTTTGTTGCCTTGGAATGTGAGTTATATAGATCTATGTGCTTTGACTTTGAGTAAGGAAAAGGGGGCGAAGAAGCGAATTTGTGAGTTGGAAGGCTGAAAAAAGAGGAGGGATTGAGGGTGGGGGAGGAGGGGGATGAGAACGCAGGAAGTTCATCGAGTGCATATCCAGACATATCTGAGAGGCAGATGGATTTATGGCTGGATGGATAGATGTATAGACGGATGGATGGATGGAGGATGGGTTGGTGGATGAAAGCATGGATAGATGGTTGAACCGACGGACTGATGGAAGTGAATGGATGGATAAGCCGTCGGACTGGCGGACGGACCAGTGGATGGATAGATGACGGAATTGACGGATGGATGGATGGATTGATGGATGGAATGGATCAGTTGGCGATAGTGAACGAACGGACAGACAGTCCGGCGGGCAAATGAACGAACGAACATATAGTGGATAAATGGCTGGTTTCAGTACTTCAGAAACTCGAGAGCACACGGACAAACAGATTAGTGCTGACAGATTGACAAGTAGTTTATCCTGGTCATATCTACCTCTAATCTCAAAGAAAGACACACAGACAGTGTAGATAGACATACCTAAGACAAAGTAACTGGCATATTCGTGGCATGATACAAGAGAGAGAAGATCAGATGGAAAGAGTTTGTGAACACTTAACGCTGAACAAAGCATTCGTCATCTCGGTAATTCGTCTTTGTTTATGAGGGAGCCGAATGAAGAGCTGCTTGAAGGGACCGGGAGACCTGAGAGAGGTTGAACAGCCTGCAGCATGTGGAGAATGTGTGGCTGTAGATGTGGGACAGGCAAGCCACCCGTGCCACAACTGGAGAAGGAGCACTCGGCAACCCTGCAGTGAGTCACAGGCAAGCAAGCCACGGCAAGGAGAAAACGTGAAGGAGATGAGGAGAAGAGGAAGAAAATATAACATTCTGACAAAAGAGAGTCAGTTGCATGGCACTGCACAACCTGGAGATGCTAGCGATAGTCAAAGGGGGGGGGGGGGGGGGGGTAAAGTTGGAAACGAAAAGGGGGGTGGGGGTGGATGGAATAACCAGGCTCTTGTGAGAGACATGGCCTTGTGGCGTATCCAGGCGGGCTGGCGATGCTGTACGTAGATAAGGCCGCCTGTTGTTTGTCATCACTGTGCATCAACTGATTTTGTCTTTTGTTGTTGTAGCTACTACTGCTGCTGATGCTGTGGTTATTTTTCAGCCTTTTGTTCTAGCTTTTCACATAAATATTATAGGAATGGGGTCGGGGTTGAACTCAGTCTAGTGCAGAAAGTGGAAAGTAATTACCATACTTAAAAATAGATTCATCTTTGATTGGTACTGACGTCAGTTGGTCTTAGGTTAGATTGACCGTTTGATATGAGAGCACAGAGATAGACAGTGTGTTGTGAGATAACATGTTATGAGATGCTGTTGTTATGTATACCGATAGTCCAAACACCAGATAAATTCGTACGTGGCGTGCTCCCTATAGTGTAATTACTTAACATTTTACATAGTCGCCCAGCTTTGTCATGATATGCTAGACGATCTAGTAGCCAGATTGTTGCACTTAAAACATATTGGGCATCAATTTGTCAGGAGGTCTGAATTTGAAAGACAGGCACAAGGATGAAATATGGCATCATAAACAGCTGATAGTTATCGTAAGAGTAAATCAGAACTAGCCAGACTCTTGAGAACAACGACGCTGCAGAAGAAAGCATTGATCGTAGTGCACTGTATGAGGTTCAAATAAAACCTGACTACTTATAAATTGACTTGCCGGTAATAGAAATCTGAGCATGGAATAACCCGCCCGTCTGGTGTGACAGTCCGAGGAATGAAGAACTGTAGTGTCGAGTGCATTTTCCCAATGCATATTCCAAGTAAGAATAGCCTATCATAGGAAAAGTCAAGTCACTGCCAGTTGTAGACACGGCCTGTAAAATACTTCCTCTATAAGAGGCTAAAAGTTCTTGCTTATGTAAAATGTCATTACATCTGTCCAGTAGTTGTTGTATTCATTGAAGACGAAATATTAAGTTGCACAAGTGAACTGAGGTTTTTTATATTCGAAGGGAGGAGAATTTATATTAGCATTCTAACATCTACCCATATCTTTGATGCCAACAGCTGAGTGACTTAGCTCTGCCTACGAAAATAATATAGCCCTTTGCCGGTCAAATCATCTTTTCAAAACAATTCTGCTTTTTTGCCCTCTAGATGTCAACTCCTACTAGAATTCACACCATCTCCTAAGTGGTGGGTGATACATAACATTTGTGGGAAATTGGCATCCAGTGAGATATAGCGAAGATTGAGCAACACGGAAAAGTGCACGCATTACTCACATTTCAAGATATTCTCAAAATAGAAATCCTAAGAACATTAAATTTGAGAGGGGGGGCAGAAATGTCATCCAGTGCGATCGAAAAATCGGTGTTGTGTTTAGAACGACAGAATATTCATGAATATTATAAAATTCATTCCGTACCTAGTGCAGGATGATATTTCTTCATGAAAAAATCATCAGCTCGGCCTGTCCGCCGGTGTCTCTCCAGCAGTGCTAAAGTGAAGTGCCCGGAGTATTTCTTGCAATGGTGATGTTGCTGCTGGTGGTGTTGTCTTGCAGTCAGCACGTCATTCCCTGCAGGGTTTTAGTTTGTCGGCCTCTTTTAGCTGCACTAGGTAAGAAATGTGATTGGGGGAAATGTCACCGAGAGTGTTAGGTCTTCACAAGAAGATTAAGCGCAAGGAAATTAGTCAATTTCCGGAGCCATTTGTACTTTGTGTACCAGATTATTTATCCTTAACTCTCAAAACAACAAAAAGGACAAGTAGATCTATCTGCCAATAAGTGCTATTGTTAAACTGTGCGACATGGGTGGCACAAGTGGTGTTATAGAGTCACTATTGAAGATGTAGATTCGGTGAAAAAAACTATTTATACTCTAAACTGTTATATTGTAAATACACCTTCTCCACGATGTACGTACATTTTTAAATTGTTTCTTCTTTCAAGTTTGTCAATAATTATATCATTGTCAATTATATATGTTTGGGGTTGTCTTAACGATCTTAGCCTTAGCGGACCTGCGGTTCTCCCCCTCCCCCCCCCCCCCTCCCTTCCTCGGCTGCCTACCACGCTATCACTATCACAGTGTCTTTCCTGTCTTTAATCACTGAGAAAATATATTAATTGGAAGGCCGCAATTTTTCCTGCATTAAAAACATTTATTACATAGATCGGGCTCAACAAGGAAAAATTATCAAACGAGTTTGGAAAGGTGAGAGCAAGGGATCTTTGACCACAAAATCATATTTTCAGAGCACTGTTATCATGTATTGGTTTAATGTATGGTCATTTCAATGTCATTTACTAATATTATCATCTCATGTGAACATGGCTTTAATTTCATTTATTTGTACGGCCAGATTTATATATTTGTTCATTCATTTTTTGGGTTCAGATTTGGAAGAATATGACTAAAAGTTGACAGGTGGAATTACTTTTCTATTACATTATTTGCCTGGGGTTTTCTTTTGAAAATAGCGCTGGAAATTCCATGCCTACTAAAAAAAAAAAAAAAGGTTTTCATTTGGCTCCTCCGCCCAGAGCTCCATACTCCCATAACCTGGAAGTAAAACGCATTTTTGAGATCGCTCACATCGTGAAAGTTTTATGTTCGCTGTCGAATATTACCCTTGTCTGCATACCAAGCAGATCAACTCCTTGGCGATTTTTTTTCCCCCTTCTTTCTCTTACAAGCCATGCTTTGTAACGTACAAAAAACGATGCCAGTTTTACAGCAGAGAAAACAACAAAATTTACACAGACCGAGCTTGAAGCTTGGGCTCCTCCTCCCTCCCGAATGCTGACTCCTTTGGTCAGAGGTTGGTAGGCCAAAGACGATTCATATTACATCCAGGAAAATGTAGCTCCAACACATACAGCCACGGAAAAGTAAAGCTGACGTTTTGGGTAGAAGATCTAAATCTATACCCTGACAGGAACTATAAACAACAACAACAACAAAATGAAAACAATACAATAAAAAAAAAAAAAAAAGATATTATGAGCCGTTTGCTCTGATAGGAACGAAAACAAACAAACAAACAAACAAACAAAAAAAACTGATATCATGGGCGGTTTTACTCTGATAGAAACAAAAAGACAGTAAAAAGCTGATGTCAGCATTTTTACTCGACAAAGAAAATATAAGCTGATGTTGTGAGCAGTTTTACTGTGACAGGAATGAAAAGAAAACAAGAAAGCTGAAATTTTGAGCAGTTTTTTTACTCTAACAGGAACTGAAAGAAAAGAAAAAGCTGATATTGTGAGCAGTTTTACTGTGACAGGAATGAAAAGAAAACAAGGAAGCTGATATTTTGAGCAGTTTTACTCCTAACAGGGGCGGAAAGAAAAGAAAACGCCGATATTGTGAGATCAATGAAAAGAAAAGAAAATGCTGCTATTTTTAGTAGTTTTTTACTCTGACTGGAACGAACAACTAACAAAAAAGTTTGATGTTGTGAATTTTTGGCAAACAAAAAATTCATCTTTTTTTAAAATTTTGCTAAAAGCCGTCATGTCTTTGACTTGATTCAGTTTGTGCGACGTTGCACGTAGGCTTGTATTGCTCCCAATTGCCATCCACTATGATTTTAATAAGCTAATTAGTTTTCGTCGACGGTGTTCCGAAAACACGCGGTGCTACTTCCCGTCAGTATAAGCGGATTGTCGAGCTCCAAATCGCGTTTTTCCCCACTGCACCGCCTTACCCCGTCAGATTCCTCTATTCTTCCAGCTTTGAGGTCGTACACTTTATGTAATAGAGAATAGACGTAAACGGCTTTGGACTGTTGAAACGAGGTCACATTTTTCTCCAGCTATCGCTCCATCCATAGCTCCGACGTCCATTTGAAAAAAAAAGAAATGGAATTTCTGCATATATTTATGTAACTAAATTTTTTTCTTCTTCTTCTTGTTCTTCTTCCTCTTGTTTTTTATTTTATTTATTTTTTAATTTATTTATTTTTAAATTTTTATTTTATGAACCCTGCTATATTTACAAGACCGGCTTTATTCTCGTGGTTACTCCTTCATTATTCTGCAGAAAGAATGAACTCAACAATAACAGCAACACCAACAATGTAATAATAACAACAACAACAGCAGAATCTAATTTCATCAACATCAAAGTACAGGGGATGTAATCAAAGTCTAAAATCTGAAATGTGATCTCACACTCATGCAGTTTGTACTTTCTCCCCTCGCATATTTGTTTGTTTGTTTGTTTTTGCATGTTAAAAGTACATTACTTGTTGCACTTACCTGATACTCTAATCTCATGGAGAAGAACTAAATGAACAGGAGAAAAGGGAGACTGGTCATAAATATCTATCTATGAACAGGATGCCATAACATTGTCATATCGTGTCATGTTCCGAAAGTACTTTCCCTAGCCAGAGTTAAGTTAACCTGTGCGTCGAATGTCCGTTGCGATATAAATCTCAGTAAATCAGAGACATTTCTTTCTTTCTTTTTTTCTTTCTTTCTTCTTTCTTTCTTTTTTTTTTTTTTTTTGAGGGGAGATGAGACTTTTGTGCATTATGTCATTTTCAGTCTTTGGTCATCATTCTGTTTTCATCGCCCGGACTCGTCCAGGGTGGCATTGTCATTTCCAAGGCTCTTGAAAGGTGACTCTGTTGCATCTTACAAAGAAAACTGTGTTTGTTGGCTGTTGAAGGCCTTGACCTGTATCTCTGTTTTAGCAATATTTTTGGGCTCTGTCCACAAAAATAACTGTCACGAGATCGAAGAATTTGAACTTGTTATTGCTGTTATCGTTATTATATGTAACAATTATTCAATGATTATCATTCTGATAGCCCAGGGGTTGAGACCGGTTAGGAGACAGCCCTCCGGTACAAGTCTGTGCTCAGAGTACCGCAGCGCGGATTATGGTCTCCCAATTCCTCTGCCTGACTTAGCACTGAGTTCGGACAGATTGTGTTCAACCAGTGCAAAGACCCTCGCCCACAGCTGCTAGCTTGCCACTGTGTTGCACTCGCTACTTACGGCACTGCTTTGCCTTTACTTAGGCTGAAAACGTACTAGCCCGACAATCCGACAGAAATCGGCGACAGTCACGGATTGAAGTGGTGCAAGAAGGAAAATATAGACAAAATGGGCGGTGTAATTATAGTCACCTCCGACTATCGCCGACTGGCAAAGATCAGTCGGATTGAAGTATGACATGCTCCATTTTCTTCAATTTGTAGGGCGAACTTTACCCCCATGTCTAAAAGTTGCCGCGGGGGGGGGGGGGGGGGGGGGGTGCTCTTTCCCCCCCCCCCCCCCCCCCCCCCTCCCCCCCCCCCCCCCCTCTCCCCCCGCAACAATTAAAACTCCTTTTTTTTTTTTCATCAAAGGCCGAAAATATGCTGCTCCGTCCTATTAGCATCCACAAAAAGGTGGGCGGCTGTCGGAGGAAAACATAAACAAAGTGAACCCGTGAGACTGTTGCCTTCGTTTGTATTTGGCACAGTTGAAATAAATAAATAAAAACCGTTTTATGGGCAATAAATCGCAAAAACTTTGCACCTTTTCCTGATTTTTGGTCGCTGATTGCAAATCTGACCTCAGATATAATATTTGATTAAAAAAAAAACAACAGAATTTTACTTTTCTTTTTTAATTTCTCTCTCTCTCTCTCTCTCTCTCTCTCTCTCTCTCTCTCTCTCTCTCTCTCTCCCTCCCTCCCTCCCCTCCCCCCCCTCCCCTCCGGGCCTCTTTGCCCCGAGTTTTCACTTGTCACTGTGTTGTATGCGATACTTCTTGTAGGCACCGCGCTGCTTTTCCTTATGAAGTTTTCCCCACAGCTGGAATGTAGATCTATATCATTTGGACAGAGTGAAACTGAAATCCTGGCTGGCTACGTTCAGCAAGTGCAAAATACCCCAAGCTGACGGATTGTCACCATGGCACTAACATGACTACAGTAGAGCAACACTATTATAATTGTCTCTCTCTCTCTTTGACGTCTTCCCAGAATAATGACATCTGAGATGCATGGATCAATGTATGAGATAAAATGATATCTAAAATAATTTTGAAACGAGATCGTACTTCGGTTCTACTCCTTCTTACCCCCCCCCCCCCACCCGTTTGTAAAAGGTTTTATTTGTTATTCATGTGGTACAATATAAAATGAAATATACATTAACCAAAAGCCATGTAGAGAACAGTTGTAAATGCTCGAGATGCTGACCACAAACAATATTCCGATATCTAGCAATCGATCGATGGAGTATATATATATATATATAATTATATATAACAATTAGTTAAAGAAAAAAAAATGCACATGTCATTGTGTTAAATGCGCGAGATTTCACAGAATTGTTAAAGTAGAGCTACAGGACTGGAAGGCCAGCGCGTTGGTAGGTGCTCGCTTTAAAGGATATGTGCACCATATCAAATTGCATCACTTTGAACTAAGACCGACCGATTTTAATATAAAGAGTTCACCAATACCCGGGGAAATCCCACCGACCCATAACCTTGGCCTTGCTTCGGCCGTAAGATTACCTTACTCTTTCTCTTGAGCTTGTTTCGATAGGTAGGAAGTTATTTTAGAACCTGAACTCTTGGCACTTTAAATAATGATAGTTTTATAGTCGTTAGTTAGTAGTGTTAATAATGATAGTTTTACAGTCGTCAGTTAGTAGTGTTAATAATTTCATGACGTGGGTAAAACGCCTGACCTACGTCCGGCATCCGGTTTTTCTGAAATCTTGTGTCGTACTTTTGCTTTACGTCACCACTGATATTCTGGGCCACAGCAATTCAAATCGGCCGATTTTGGTTCAGATTGGTGCAGTTTGACGATGTGGATACCTAGTGCCTCTGCCCATAGACCCTCCATTCCATTTGTTGTTGTTGTTGTTGTTATTTTTGTTGTTGTTTTCAGGACATTATACAGATATTTTCTCATAGAATTGTTATTGGTGTTATTGTTGTGTCCAGCGATATGATATTGTTGTTCACAGCGAATTCCTTTTGTAGTTGTACAACGATACATTTTTATTTATTATTATTTTTTTGATTTCTTTGTTTTACTCAGCTTTGTTTAAAATTTCTATTTTGGGGGACTTCATCTTTTATTTTTTTTTTTTTTTCCGAAATCTTGTTTATTTGTTCAATAGTGAAGTATCAAAGCGATAATTGTCCCTCCCATTTCTACCATTTTCTGTCATGTTGAGGCCCTCGCTATGCAATGTTCGTGTTTAGTAGAGTAGCTGCAGTAGCGCGTAAATGCGTTAGCAGAGGAAGAATTCCACAAAGGACGGGGGAGGGGGCGGGACCAGTTGAAGTGGATCACAATCAGGGGAGATGATTTGTATTGAGCTTCCAGCCAAATCTCTGTGACACTGTTAGAATCGATGACTAAAACAATTCATCTCCGGTGACCTCAACAGATTTGTTCTCAGACGTTAATGCTGGAGTTGTAGTTTCTTTCTACCCGATATCCGCCCGTTTTCGTTCTGTGTCTCCCTCTCTCTCTTTCTCTCTCTCTCTCTCTCTCTCCCTCTCTCTCTCTCTCTCACGCACTCTCTCTCTCTCTCACTCTCTCACTCTCTCTCTCTATCTCTCTCTCTTTCTGTCTTGGTTACTTGCTGGAGAGTAGTAGTATTTTGACCCAGTTAGGTT
>JBCAUA010085493.1:0-10643 GCA_038406235.1 Peronia verruculata | reverse complement strand
CCATCCATGACCCATCCCTCTATCCATCCATCCATCCATCCATCTATCCATAACCCATCCCTCTATCCATCCATCTATCATCCATCCGTCTATCCATCTATCCATAGCCCATCTCTCTACCCATTTATCCGTCCATCATCCATCCATCCATCCATTTATGCATCGATCTTTCCATAAGCTTATATCCATCATTTATGCATTATCCTTCCATCTATCATCCATCGATCCATCTGTCCGTCCATCGTCCCATCCCACCCATCCATCCATCCATCTATTCATCCATCCATCCATCCATCCATCCATCCATCCATCCGTTCACCCATCCATTAATTCATCTCTCCAAACATAATGACTAGATTATAATTTACACAAACTAAAGATGTCTCCAGTTTCAGCTTGGCTACGTTTCTGTAAAATAGCCACTCCCCCCACCCTCCGGACTATGATGACCTGGTTTATTGACGAAGATTGCAAAGCATTCCATAATGATCTCACAACGATATTCCCGCAAAAAGTTTCACTGTCTATACCATCTGATTCTGTATGGTATTTGTAGCTAAGAAAATTTCATTAGCTCCTTACAGAAAACAGAAATGGGCCAATCCATGAACAAATGGACAAATGGAAGACGCATTCCTTGGAGGAATGAAGGGCCAATTTCAAAGTTGAGTTTTGGCTTACAAAACATAAAATCTCATTCTACATTGCTGACCAAAGAACTCTGTATTTCATTAGGATAATCTTCTTCTATCATGTTTGTAATTTAATGCTTGTTTGTAGGTGGCCATGAAAGAAATCATGTTACCTGATCATAATCGTACGGCAAAATCTGCAAATCCCTAACCAATACGTTCTGCTAACTAAAATATTCAGTTGTATAATATAAAGGACATTTTTGTCTTCCTCATATAGAAAGCGAAAAAAAAAAAAAAATCCAACTAAAAATAATCTTTATTTAAACAGCTCAGAATCATTGAGTGTGTCAAATACGAGTAAATCTAGTTCTTATTATTAATAAACTTTGTAATGTAATCCATGTTTTAGGTGTACTTTAGAAGACAGAAAGAACGAAATCTTTTCTGTCACAAATCTGTTAGTACGTATGGGCTCGGTATTTAGCTCAGCGTCCACAATAGTAAGATTCTCTCGTTATTTCGAAAGCGTGACTAGAATGTTAAACATTTTTCAGTTAAAGAAATCAATATCATTGTTACATCTTTTGGAGGGATGAATATTCAATACTATCCATAGAGCAATCCCGAAGGTCAAAACAAGCAAACAAACAAACACACAAAGAAAAGAAATAACAATTGTCACATAATCTTTGCACTGTGTTTATATATGTCTCACAGGCGTGGACAGAGAGAGCTGGGCTTGCAAACATCAAGTAGCGGACAAACCTCCGTTTGAGATGACACAACAGGAAACCGCGAC
This sequence comes from Peronia verruculata, assembly GCA_038406235.1. Classification (NCBI taxonomy): domain Eukaryota; kingdom Metazoa; phylum Mollusca; class Gastropoda; order Systellommatophora; family Onchidiidae; genus Peronia; species Peronia verruculata. The sequence continues at coordinate 9,209 of JBCAUA010085493.1, read as the reverse complement.
CAGTGGTAGAGATCAGATGTGACGTCATCAGCGAATGTCCCAACCATCATTCGGTCAGAAATTAAAGAAACATCAGAAGAGCGGCAAAATCATAATAGTTGAGTTTGTCGGTACAAATGTTTGAGACAGCAAAAAATATTTCTGACTGTCTATCTGGGCCTAGTATTGCAATGAGGAAGGATAGGCAAATAAAAAAGTTACACCACATAGTAAAAGCGAAACAATTTTGTATTGGCTCGCACATAGGAGCGTCTGTTCGCAGTGTGTGTGTGTGTGTGTGTGGGGGGGGGGGGGTTACATAACTAACTGGATACAATAACGTTCTTACGCACACACCGAGAGACAGAGATGCATCTCAATAGGCTCAATAGACTCCAGATCTAGCTGGGCCAGTAGGCCCAAATAGACGGTGCCAAAATAATGAATGGCTTATAATATATTACACTTGCGGTTAGAAGGACCAGACTGGAAGACGAGGGGAATTCTAATATTTTCCAATCTTGACATACTACACACATATCATTGTCTGACCTTGGGAAGTTCAGACCTGGACAGTCAGGTTGTCTGAATCACAGACTATACAGCAGCTATGACAGATTATCCATAATCTGTACAGATCAAGATGGTGGAGGGGGGGGGGAGAGGCACATAGACTGACCTGAGACCTACAGTTTAGTTCAATGCAGCAGAGCAAATGTCCACCACAGACAGCAGAGCAATATTCTAGAATACATAGGAAGTGACCATGGGAATACAAATTACTGATCACAACTTACAGATTCCGTAACCTGCAGACCACCTCGGTACCTGTAAGGAAGCTTGTATAATTTGCTATCTGTCCACCTTTGTCGGTCTCTGATCTAGGCTAAGGTCATGGCAGATGTGGACCAGCGTCCGCTTTTTGATGTTGTCCATCCGTCCTCTGTTACTTCACCCTTTCACATCTTATTTCCCAAGCACCCCTAACGTATCTCCCCCCCCCTCCCACAAGATAACTGATCTGCACCTGCATTGACAACTTTAAATTGCAAAATGAAGGTTAAAATACAAAACTATCCAGACTCATCCATCTTTAATGTCGGTAACATAATATTTTTCGTAGACAAAGTTTGATATTGACTGAGATAAGAGTCAGACTATTTCAGTTCTATATCACCCCATACAATGTGTAAGTAAGATGAGCGGAGGTAGAAATTGCTAACTGATTAAAGCACAAGGGAGGTTACCGTTTGAGTTAATGATATCTAATAAATCCCTAGTGGGCTTTGCCAGACTAGAATCCGCTTATCAAGTTTCTTGTCTTGGTGGTTTGGTGCTACGCTTCCGGAAGCTTTCCATTAAAAGTCATGTTTCAAGGGAGCTAAATCATTGATTTGAACTGGTTATTGCCCCCCCCCCCAACCCCCTTCCCTCCATGTATTGAAATTACACAATTTTCTGCCTTTTTTAAAACGTTTTCAGTCTGCGCCCGGAGACCAGGATATCATCGATCTTTTCATCATTGAGTAAGTGACGCTGCGCTGAATGTCATGGAATGCGACGCTGCTTGAGGTAAACCATAAGAACATCATCAAACTTGTTGCTGTAATTTGTCTCGCAGGCAGTCAAAATGAGAGGTATGTCGATTTTTCACCATAAGGAGTTTTTTGTATCATACGAAAGCTTATTCATTGAATTAGCTTTATTCCAGCCAGAGATATTGCAGTTTAAAGAGACAAGGGGGAACATCCCAGCAATAACCGAAATTCCGAAAAAATCGAGATTTTAAATGAACGTTGAACGCATAATAAATCTACATAATGTCAGCATCAGACACAATCCCAATGGTAATGGGGAAATATTTATAAATAGAGAATAAGATCAATGCTATCTTGTTCAGAAATCAATGCATTTTCGATTCCTGAAACAAACAAAAAAAAAAAAAAAAATGTCTGAGCCCCCACCCCCACATCACATTCAAAGCCCGATTTCTCGGTTCTAGACCAGCGACGTATGTCTCAAAGTCTCATTCAACTGGCTGTGAGACATTAGAAATTCAGGTTTAGTTAAATTTTGAAATACAAACTGTGGACTATGTGAAGACGACTTAGAACTGCCCAGTTCCCTATTGTCAGTGTGACCTGTGCAGAAGCAGCTACTGCACATCAGTTATCCCTCTTGAAACACTCTGGGCATTACCAGCAACATACTATTGACAGTGGACATCAGATTTCTATGGACAGTATAAATTGTCCCATTGATCTTGATGAATTACTACTTAAATCATCGCGAATTCCACAGACAGTGTATAATGATTACTTCATCAGTTGAGTACTTAGTTCTCGAGAGTTTACAAATGATCTAGAACAACAAACTTAGTAGTCGAGTCCCAATAAGAGTTTGATAATATCGGAGGAACAAACACAGACGTATTAGTCCTGTAAGACTAATCTACTTGTCTCCATTGTACACAAACGGAAGACCTAAATTGAAATTGATTTTGATCACACAAGGAGAATCATAACGAGCGCTATATCCTGCAATGTCTCGGGGACTCGCGTCCAGTCTGATCCACGGGCTTGTAGGTACCACGAGGAGGTCGCGAGGGCACGTTCGTGCAACACTTAAAGGTCACATCACCCCAGGAGTTCTGGCTCATTAAAATGTTGGAATCTTCGTTAGACTTCGGCAAAGATTCAAGTCATTTCTTTCCTACTTATTTTGTTGGCTTTGGCTAGCGTGGCCATGCAGCCTGCCCGAGGGTTTGATTTGAATACCGTGCCTTGGAGAGTTTGTCAATGGAGAACCAGTTACATCTCAGAAATAATTTGAATAGTAATACTTTTTTAGCCCAGTCAATAGCCTGCAAACACTGAAAAGTTCAATGATTTGAATTGAATAATGTATGCTGTAGTTAAGATTGACAATGATTATCTTTCTAACGTTACGCGCTCTAAACTGTCTTTGATTTAATATTGACACACAAACACATAAAGAAACAAATATAAAGACAAACAAACACAAGAACAAAAAAGAAAAAGCAAGGAAACAAAACAAAACAAAAACAACAACAAAACCACCATTACGGGAAGATCAGAGAAAATGATTATTAGAGAGGCAATACGATGAAAGCAGGCTCTCGTCAGATTTTGGGCATATAGAGTTTACAGTATAACTGTGAAGATTATTATTCATTTTCTTTTCTGTGTGTCATTTTATTTTCTTGCTGCAGTTGAAGTTATTGAGAAAGTGTCTGACCACTTTAGTAAAGCCTTAACAATACTTACTGGGACATGCCTGTAAATTACAACTTTTGGGCTCTTACTCAGTTTATTTGAGCACTTTAAACTATAAATTAAATGCATTTTCACATTGATATAGAAGGTTCTATGAAGAAAAGTAATTTGCGTTAAAATGCATTCAGTGTTGAAATACACGTGAATTCTCAATATCTGCAATAATGAGCTTTCACTTTTAACTATGGAGAAGCTTTTTAAGCGTGCAATCCTACACCATCAGCCGCCCAATAGTTTCAGTGTCGGCCTCCGTCTGGTCATTCGGTGACGTCAGTGTTTGTCAAGACGAGCAGTGCAACATTCAACTTTGATTTTTCTGCACACTTTACAGAACAAATGTATTTTTAATTACTTAGAAACGTTACTGATGACATGAGGCAATTCAGAGGGAATGAAGACTCAGGCGAACTTCAGAGAATGTTTGTTTATTTGTGTTGGGCTTTAACGGCACATCGGCACGTTCACGGCTATATTGTGCCAGTCACGGTGAGACACGTTTATACGTCAGGACGAAGAGAGGAAAGAGTGCAGGAGAGAAGACAGGGGGAAGAAAAGAGAGAAACGATGCCACCCATGGGAGACAATCAAACCGATGACGGTCTTTCATCGCCTGCATTTGGGAGCAGGGAACCTACACCCCGGGCCTCTGCAGGGAAAACATCAGAGAGGGATACCCTGTGTTTGCACACTAATTGTGAGCTCTATCATATCTGACGATGATACTCAAATATCCGCCTTCTGTTACATCGATCTCATTATCTGATCTGACCGTCCCCAGATACTCGCTATGGATGTGGTACCAATGCCCTAGATCTGAAATGCACACGGCCATCGCTGTTGGTATGACTTTGTCTCACGCACACACAAACAGACACACTCACCCACACATACACACATAGCTCACGTGCACATCACATAGCCACGTACTTGATCGGACAGCTCACCAGCACTGCTGATATACTAGGAACAAACAGAGAAGAAACCTTACTTTATCATTCTGCTTCTTTTCCTTACTGTTTAGAGCTTTTCTGTCAGACTTTAAAAATTCAAGTCTTGAGAGCAAACATTTTTGTCTCGCAACAAACTGCACCAAACTGTTCAAATTATATTGTAAATAAAAAAAAAAAAACAATAACGAAGCATCTCCAAAGTATTTCTCCAACACAGCCTCTCTCGGTCCACTTGGTTCCTACGGCGTTGCTTCAAACATGAGAGGACAACGTCTGTAGTGGTGATCAGCGTTTTGTTAAGAAGAAACCATGAATCTACTACAGGAGATGTTTCACTGTTTCGTTGTTTCTCCAACGACAAATTAATGTCCCCCGCTGCAGACTGACCTCTCTGTCCAGACACTGGAATCGCCGCTGACCGTTCAGTCTCCGCTGTGACTCTTCATTCATTATCGTGTCTGCGCGCCTGTCATCCACTCCATCCCTGGCGCTTTTTTATTAATCGAGATCTCCTGGCGATGTGATTCCCCCAGACACCCCAACCAATCAGCAACGGCCACGTAAAACCCATGCGTCAGGAAATCTCTGAGCGTCTCGACTGATGCTGGCGACGAGACAGTACTACTATCATCTACTCACCGATGACCCGCCACGATAGTTTGATGGTTTACTCGTCTCTCTCGGACCGAGTGGGGAATTTGCTTCATTTAAAAACATGGTGGAGAAATGTCATATTTCATAACCTCATGACCAGAAGATCAGTTTCATTTCGGTTATGTAATAAACGCAGGCGGAACCTTTACATTAGAAAAGACCAGAGATGTTACCGAAAACGTCCGCCGAAATAACTACTGGTAGGAATTTGAGAGGCATATAGAGGACGTAACGTTACTGAAAATAGTACAAGTCGTGAGCGGAATGTCTCTCCCTCTACACAGTGTGAAACCTATCGCTTTTTGTTTGTTCCTTAGCGAGTGCAATCTTTATTTCTTTATCGTTTACTTTCTGAGTGTTATTGAAAATGCATTAGCTATGAGGCAGTTGGAATAATCATGATGGTATTATGGACAGGTTATAGACATGTCCTGAAGTATGAAAATATCAGAGTTATCGCTCTTGACAAGACAGGCTGTGTGTTTGGGGGGGGGGGGTAGGGGGTGGAGGAGAGAGGGTGTCTTTCTGAAACAGTCCGCTGACGAGAAAACGCTAGGAGTGATTAGAAGTGAGCCCAAATGATAATGAAAATTGTAGAGGTCGAGAACACCTCCACTGTCCTAGAGTTCTTCCTCAGCCTCTCTCTCTGTGTTTCCCCTCTCTTCATTTCCGTAAGTATTTTTCAAATTACTTTTGAATCGGCGAGATATGAATATAATACTATGAGAGTATTGATGAAAATTGGTAATCAAATCTTGCAAAGAGATCCATGTTGGTTGATGATGGATCCTTTTGGGACAGGAGAATCGCTTTTTTTTTTTCTCTGATTGGAAACTGTTAATCGGTCACTCATTCCCCAAATCACAGATGCCAAATTTACCGTTTTCCATGTATTCCCTTAACCTACCCCGAAACACGTCCACTCCCTAATGTTCCCAGAAATCTAATTCATATCCCAGCTTATGGCCAAGTGGGAGGAAGAGAAAAATGGGAGATAATCCAGGCCGACTCTTCATCAGGCCCTGGGCGGCCAAACAAGGAGGGGCTGCCTGGCCGTGTGATTGGAGAAGAAAAGAACCATAACTAGCTCCTATCTCCATCCAGGTCCCACGTGACCAGGTCATGGTGTTCTACTGGATACAGGCATGTGGCCTCTGCATTCTGCCCTGACATGAGCTGAGGTTTAAGAACTGTACAGCAGCTTTGCATGTAGTCAGTAGTCAGGCCTGGTCTATATACACACCAACATCAACTTCTCACACAATTTATCACAGTCTCGGCAGATATTCAGGTATTAAGTCTACCCAATGTTTGACGACACCTATAGTAGTCGACAAAATTAATGTTGTTGAAGTTTGTTATAATTCATCACTAGGGCTTTATGTCACGGCACTCATCTATATGCGCAAAAATAAATGAGCAGGGAAAATTAAACTCAAATGAGATGAAATCAGGCTCTCGTCAAATTTTGAACACATTCAATTAATGGTGTCACTGTGGACATTATTCATTTCTTTTCTGTGAAAAATGTTTTTCTACCTCATGTAGAAGTCGAGATATTCACAATTAAAGACGATGGGCATGATTAACTACAGCTGAAATTAGTGAGAAAATGGCGGATCACTTTTGCTAATCATTATTAGTTGTTATTAAACCATGCCATTAAACTGCAATGTTTTGGCTTTTACTCAATCCTCTTCAACGAATTAAATGTAACTCTGAGATGCAGTTTGGAGTGATGTAGAAAATTTGTGTGGAGAACAAAAATGCGCTTCAGACTCATCTACTGTTGAGAAACAAATATTTCTCCTGATGCATCAGTTTGACGAGTGCCTGATTTCATCGTGTCGCGCGTCTCAAATATACATTGGCGAAAATAGGCATATTGACATTGCACGTCTCCTTTATTTGCCGGTACTAGTTGACTGTGTGTAAGTTTAATCATATTCTTGAAATTCTAGTTTCCTACAACGTATTCTATCTAAAAGTTTCCACTGACTTAATTTATCTTCTTTCTCTCTCTCTCTCTCTCCCCCCCCCCCCCTCTTTTTTCTTTTTTCTTTCTTTTTTCTTTTTTTTAAACCAACACATTGTTTCTTATAACCACTATCATCTAAATAAGCAATCTGAAAACTTTTTTGTCTAAGAAACTTTTCCTCGCTAATTCTCAGGAGGCTTGTACGAGTGAAAAAATACTCCTATCGATCATTTGGGATGCAAAACAATCATTGTAATAGATAAATGAGATATTGTTCGCAAACTATTTCGTGAAACAACAACGACAACAACGGAAACAAAACCTACAGCTCGTTAGTACATCGCTCACAATTGTGTAGGAGAGAATAAACCTTACTTTGTTTTCTGTTGATGAAGAGTATGGCCTTTGTTTCTGCCCACGAAATGTTCACAGCTGTACAACAATTGGCCTCCTGTTAGATAGCGCCGCATCTATGGATCTATTTCTGTGTGATAATAATACATTGTGGGCTTTCCCAGTCACACTAATGTCCGGTTCAGTCAGTCCACCCCTTGCCGCTGAGCTAGGTAGAGGTTGTATGAAGGCCAAACATGGAGCATTCAACAACAACAGCAGCAGCAGCAGCAGCAAACAACAACAACAACAACAACAAAATATTAAAGGTCACAAAGATGTCTAAACACAATGAGTTTCTCCGCTCCATACATAAAGACAAATCATAACTTTGAGAACTACTCCTCAAACTGGTCTTACCAAACAAGTTACAACAATCACCACCATTAAGAAATTACGAAAGAGCTCGAAAACGCTCAAAATAAAAGTTTATCAAAAGCGGAGAGACTAGTTTTTCTGCAGTCTAATGTAATACAACTGTTTTTCAATCATTTTAAAAATGTTGTATTTGTGTATTTATTTATTTCTTTTCCTTTTTTTTTTTTTTTGAGACAAGACTTTACGTTCTGTTGGAGTGGAGGTTTTGCTATAACAAAGGGAAAAAAATAGATATCTCTGAACTGCCATTTTTCTGAGCTGGGCGTACAGTTTCTGTCAGTAATGACAACTTCTATACTGTGTAGGAGCTATTGGCCAATGGAATGTTACTTGATCATTGACCTGGACTCCGCATGCTATCGTAGACCTATGTGGTAGTATGAGCAGTCAGTTTCCTGGAGGACAATTGTTAGCCTATGAGTAGCAAACAGTCTCTGCCCTCATCGCTGTTTTATGGACTCCACACACAGGATGCCAAAGTAATTAGGGAAGAACCAAGTCATTTTTTAAGTAAGAAATAACTGAGTCTTAATATCTATTTGAGAAACAATGGGAGCAATTGTTACACTAGCCTGATAGACGAACTACTGCTTAGTGACACAGTCTTTTTTGTTCTATTTCACGACCAGAATAGGTCGCAGCCCGGTGGATGGAACTGAAGTCGTCTCCCTTCGGGCTTGGATCGTGACTCGAGCATCTCTGAGTCAGTGACTTGTAAAGGCTGAGGTCCCGACATGGTATTTACCAACCACAGGACAATTGAGGCGTTTTGCCAGAGTACAGTCAGCTCCCTTGTCTCTGCCCCCTGATGGTGCTCCTTAAAAGGAATAATGGTCCTCGATTCCATCGGCCCTCCAGGCCTCAGTATTTTCAGTGCCATTTGTCAAAACGTGCCCTACAGAACCCCTGATCTGATAATGGGGTTTGGGGCTAAAGCTCGGCAGAGAAAAGAAAAGGTAACAATGTTCAAGTTATTTTCTGTACGGACTCCAGACCTTTAACGGCTGGCAGGGGCTGTTAGATGAAAGAAGAGCAGACAGAAGCCTGTCGTGGTAACGTTTGATGTGGGCCCAGGTTGATGAGATGATAAGTCATTTTCCTGGAGAGGTCAGCGAAGAACAGATCAAACAGGAGACGTCCTGGCAAACACCGGGTGCTCGGCCCATCACAGCGATTGGCGGTAATGCTCTTTCATCTTGCAACACCTACCGTCTATGGTCGGTCATCACACAGAGGTCAGTGTCCGAGAATTTTCGGTGTGCTGGAGTGAATGACCACCCAAAGGATGCTCTGGAGATGTGTGGGTAATAGGACCATTTTGGGGTATTGTTTCTGTAAGCAACTCCAGACTGGAGGCCGAAGAAAGAGAGAATGCTGGGATTCTCGTACCAGAGAGACAGGCGGCGTAGGGGAAAAGCCGCTGGTTTTCTTATATAGGCAACAAATGCTGTTTGTTTGGAAGATCCTACAGTTTCATATGTTAACCTTTCAACGAGCTTAATAGAGGAAAGCGGATAGGGGACAACAACATTTCCTCCAGGAATTGGTTAATATCACAGTTTAACTATTGAATGAACCTGG
>JBCAUA010085482.1:0-10643 GCA_038406235.1 Peronia verruculata | reverse complement strand
CACACACACACACACACACACACACACACACACACACACACACACACACACACACACACACACACACACGCACACATACACACACAACTAAAGCAGTAATAATAATATTATGGCGAGCAAGAAAAAAAGAACAACCCTTTTTCTACACCTTTCCTCCAGAACAGAAAAGCCATATATTTCTTGACTCGATCAGTGACAGAGCCAAAGAACGGCGTTATCGCCAAAATGTTGCTGAAATGGAAGGAATAATTTCATTCATAATGACAATGAATATCAACATAATTCATTAAAAAAAAAAAAAAAGACTACGAGGGAATAAAATAAAAATTTAAATTTTTAAAAAGTGCTAATTTAGAATTTCAGATAAAAAGAGAAAAACTCATATTTTTATTCGTCAATAAGTGGGCAAATGCATCTCATTTTATGTATTGTACAAAAGTAAGTCAACAGACGTCACAAAAGAGGTTTTTGTAGTTGTTGTTGTTTTTAATGATACTTCAATGACAAATTTAATATTATTTTTTTAAAAAGGCACTTCGGCAATTTTGTTCCCCATACTACGACTTAGGATATTTGGTCGTCACTGCATCCTTATTGGTTATCAAAATATGAAGAGCAATAGTATAATTTATTTTCCAAGACTTTAGTAATTTACAGACTGCAACAAAATTATCTCTCCTAAGCGTTTAAACCCTAAATAAGACCCAAAAGTCAACAGTTCAGCCTGAGAATCACCGAACGAATACGTTCAAAATCCAAAACGCATTAATAGTCACAAGGCAAAATTAAGATTTCATATAGTCAGATTTACTTAATGGAGAGTATTTATATAGCGCTTATTCCCGTAATTACAGGCTCTAAGCACTTTACAATATATTATTACACCGACAGACCCAAAGAAGACACTCATGAACTTTCTCAGCTTCCCAGGAAGCATACAAGGAGGCTGCCTGTTAGGCGCTCACACCCTTATCAATCTAACAATATCACTGTCTATAATCGGGTATCCATTGAAACCTAGGTGGAGTCAGGAAATGTCTGTAAATTGCCTTTCCCAAGCAAGGACAAAATGTCGGGACCAGTCAGGATTCCAACCCGGAATTCAGATCCCAAGTCGACGGCCACGACACCACACTTAAAAGGAGATTGTCTTGATTTCCCCTTGCTTTTGTGTAGCCTACCTTAAATCACCTTGTCAAACTATCAGATGTTTTGTCTCAGCAGCCACTACACACTGATATGCATGGCTCTTGTTCTTGTTATTGCACTGTCGGACATCTTAGGCCATACTTGCAGAAAGAGAAACTACAGAGGAATTGTGATTATTCTGAAGGATTTAATTTGATCGAAAGAAATTATTGATTCCCTGAAGACATTTTAAATCATTATGAGTGGGAGAGGTAGGATGGAAACGAGGATCATGAAAAAGAAAAAAAGATGGAAAGAGGGACATACATACTGAATGACATGCAGTGTTTAATAATGAGAGTGTGTATTGAGTCATACAGAGGAAACCATCTAATGTTTTATTATTATCCTGATACATGATTCAGATTTGGATCTAGATCGAAAGTTTCCTTGAGAAAGCTACATTAAATTACAGAAATTTTAACAGACTAGTGCAAGTGCATATTTATTATTATTGTTACTTTCAAAATAAATTCTACCGGAACAGAATCCGAAACTTAATTATGAGAATAGCATTCCACAGAAACTGATACTAACAAGCAAGATCCAGAACTTGGACTCTCTTTGTCCTTGCCAATTTCCACCGTATGGAGAACAGGGAGCATATGGAAAACTCCAGAGAAGTTGTTTACCGTTTCAAATGAGATGATCTTTAGTTTTAAAAGATGTCCTACCTCGTCAATCTCAAGTTTCGTTCTATCTATTTCCCTGTCCTTTGGTTACGCCTAGGTGGATACCATCAAGCTTAAAGTGCCTAGTGGCGGCCATTTTGGACAAGCTTTGGTGATGAGCACGCAATATAAATGGCTATAAGCTTGCTTCTTTTTTAATGTCATTGAGTTGAAGATTTAGAGTTTCTTTGTTTTCAGATAATACTGCCCACTTACACACTTTCGACCAGCATTACTCTTACTACAAATAGACTACAGACGAGTGTTAGGACTAATGGCCTAAAAATATGAGGCAGTTTCTTTTGAATCTTTCGATCTAAGTTTATGTAAAACCGACAGAGACATTTATTTTTATGGATAGATCTAATATTGTGACATTGCAATTAAAGATTTTCCTTGCAACTATCTTTTACGAAAGAGCCATTGCTAGGCTTTGCTAGATCTAAACATAGATGGCATGGCGAAGGAAGAACTTGTATCGGTAGCATAAAAGAAAACATGTAATGTAGCATCAATATATTGTGAGGCAGTCGGTGTTATATCATAGAAAATTGCTATACAGTGACCGTCTTCAAATTTAGGTGAATGCATGAAAAAGAATAGAGCTGTGCTCTCTTGATTAAAGAAATTAGTATAACTTACAGGATATACGTAGAACTCGTTTCTATAGATTTAGGGGAGGAATTATTTGCAGTCTTTGATACAATTTTGTTTGACAGCTCATGAAAATCTCCTACAAAGTGGTGAAAGGAATTTCTTTCATCTTAATGCTTAACGGTGGGGAATTGACACCGAGTATCATCAACCTTGTCATAGTGTCACTTGATACCTCCATTAAATGTCCATGACTATATATATGGTTAAAGCTCATATATGACTGAAATAAGACTGAAAATATTCATTCTAACAGGTACAAATAAGAAAAATTGGTAAAATAAGAAGAAAAGGTACAAGAAGAAAAAAAAAAAGAAGGTTAAGAAAAAGAAAGAAAAAGACGAAGAAATGAAGAAAAGGAGGAGGAGAAAAAAGTAAATAATTGTTCAAACATAAAAAAGCCATAATGAAGAGATTTTCATCTTTAAAAAAGATGAACTGTGAAATTGACATTCAAATAGAGAAAATGGAAATTAAAGCCCTTTTGATGTTCGGTTAATTACGATTTTTTTTTTTTTTTTTAAATTTCATTTCTAGAAAGATATGCCTTCGGCAATGCTGCCTGACCTGAACTTCTTTTTTACTTCTAACAGGAGGTTCATTACAAACGTTTCTGGATTAAAATAGAAAGAAAACAGAACTGATATTAACGTTTTTTCACATCTTCTCGAAGTACTCCCTTTTGGATGCTGTTGCGCTATTCACGATTTCATAGTTGCCAACCATGAATTGAAGTATTCTGCTAATTTAGAGTTGGTGTTGACATTGACTTCAACGTCAAAAGCATTCATGGCATTTTTTCGAAAGCAAACTTCCTTCTCCGCAGTCGTTTTTAATGTGTGGAACAATAAAGAAGTCACAAGGTGCCAGGTCAGCTGAGAGAGAAGGCTAACATAATACCGGGATGTTGTTTTCAGCCTGTCTCTAGTCGTCGCCGTGTGGGCACAATGTTAGTCCTCGGCTCCGTACTTTTTAGCGTCATTCCGTCTGTTTCTCAAGCACAATGGGGATGCAGTGCATCGATTCCAATCTGCAGTCACTGTTCTGGATCGGTCTAGGGAGCTGTAACCAGATGTCCCTTACTACTAAACAAAAGGGCGATATTGCTTGTCTACACTTTGAGTTCGCTTGAACCTCACTGGGGGACTTTCACAGAGGAAAGCCAAACTTGAGACTGTGTTGGCTTTTGGGGTTATACATGTATATCCATGTCACATCATTGGTTAAGATGTTTTCTGTAAGCCGAGACCGGCCACTATCAATCTTTCTAGTATATAATAACAGAAATCAAGACGATGTTGCCTTTGTTGTTCAGTCAACTTTGCGGACACCCTATACAGCTGCAACTCCAACATGTCGCGATGAGAACCCTAATGAATGGCCTATCTCCTTGTTTGTCACTCTTGCATATTGATCGACCATAGTTTTCCTGACAGTTTTTATCTGTTGAAAAAATAGCATTTCTTTCCCTGGATTAAGTGTTTGTTTATTTCACACATTGCAAAACAACAAACTCAAACCTAACAATATCGGACTCCTGGTGAGTATTTGATGCCGTTTTCTCTAACATCTGCAGTATGTCTTGTCGCGAGACTTAAAGGATGTAATGATCATGCAGTGAATCACAAGGCCATTTTTTTATTTTTTTTTAGAGAACTCGCAAAGTAACTGAATTGTTATGTGATTACTGAGATGGTTAAGAACAATTTGAAAGATCTGAATACAAGGGATAAAATGTAGTTATATACAAAACTTCAGACCGACTAGTCACCAATAAAGACAATAGGCTTAAGTCGTGTATGCTTTTTTGTTTTAAAAAAAATGTGGACTGGGGGAGAGGGAGAACATTTACTGAACAGAAACTAGACATGGGTGATAAGAAGAGGTCTGTGATTTACATAAATGATCGTTATGGCTACCAGCTACCAACCAATCACAACAAATGAGGGTAACTGTACTTAAAAAGGTCTGTGAGTTGTAATTTAGTATAATGATAAATGCGAATTATGGTCGTCACATTTCACACTGGAGTTTCCCCCTACCTATTTCAAAGTGCAAGTTAGCGAAAGCAGCGGTCTCTAGTGTCCAGTACCAGATTCTTACACTGGGATGTTACCCTGTCCCTCAATGGTAGTCATATCCATTAATAACCAGCTAGTGTTATGCCATCGCCAATAATAGAGCAGGGAACCCCAAGCTAGTCTTTGGCTCCCAGAGAATCGTTATGAGACCCGCCTGTCCGACGTTCTTGTCTGTAATAATAGTGCCCCATAGCTGATTTCTTGTCGTTGGGCACGGGACAGAAACCCAGTATTTTTCGCTTCATTGTCGAGGGAAAATAATACCATTTGAAGGCCCGTCTGCTTTTACAACTGTTGTTTTCTAAGCTCGTCATTATGGGCAACGAATGGTTTGCGTGGCAATATTAACTCTGCTTTGAGAACAATAACCTTGGCTAACCGAATAAATAGCTAAAAAAAAAAACAAAAAACAGAAAGCTTGATGTTCACAATGCATTCACCTTCTATTTGAGCTTACATATTTCGCTGTTTTGTTAACGTCGATTTGCAAAACATCTTAATGAAAATTAAATAGAAAGAGAACACAATGAGAGAGATTCGCCATTCTTCTTACTTCTTGTTCAATATTCGTTTGCCTCCGTCCTGGGTAAAGTTATTGATCGTCGTTATGTTTACCGATGTCAGTACATTACCAGAGTGAACCCGTCGCCAGCACGTCGCCGGTCCGTGCCCGGTTTTTTTCCCGGGTCTAAATTTTTACGCAATATGAATTACACTACTCCAGCTGGAGTAGCGCCGTTGTCGACCCAGCACGAACCCGGGACAGCGCAGTCGCAAACCCGGGACAGCGCAGTCACAGACCCGTGCTGCAGCAGGAACTCACCAGTGACACACACGTGGCACAGCCGTGCTTGAACCGTCGTTTTGCTCAACGTTTCGATTTAGTGTTGCACTAAAATTTGGCCAGCACAGAGCCGGTTTGTGCAAAGATGGACACCGAAGCGCTTATAGAAGCAGTGCGCAAAAGGCCCTCATTATATGACAAGAAAGAAGCAAATTACTCCAACAGAGTTTGGGTTAATACTTGTCAAAGGTTTGTGCAATTTCTTAGTACTTTCAAGCGCAAACAGTCAGGGCTCTTGTTGGAAACCACATTTTCTGGGCCAATTACTTTTGATAAATACTGGGCTTCCACAGGAATACACATGCCCATTGAACAACGAAACATATGGGGAGATGATTGTGACCAGTCCCACTACTTCCTCTTGCCAGACGCGAGACGTGTTGAGCAAGCAGTGTAAGGGAAGAAAAAAGCCACTTTACTTCACTTCATTTGAAAGACTGACCACCAAAACTTTTGATAAGAGTGTAATAATAAGAACAAAATATTTTCTCTATAGAAGTTTTTTTTTTTTTTTTTAATGCTTGGATTAATCCATTTCCACCACTCCTATCTGCCAGAAGTATGCATAAATGAGTTATAAGATCCGATTTGTTTTTGATATTTTTTTCAACAAGAATGACATGTTCTGTGACCGGAACTGTAAGGTAAGGTAAGGCCGTCTTAGAACATCAAGAGCGGGCTAGCCGCTAGTGATTTTTGAACAATGGTTTTCAATGATTACAAAAGGGGATTAACTGCCAGGGAATGCATGGATCAGCTAACAGTAATATTTAGACAGTCTGCCCCTTTCATATCAATTATTCACAAAATTATTGGTATCAAGAATTATCATGTGTTGGGAAAAAACACCAAAGTAAACCCTGGAAAACCGGTCTCTGTAACTACAAATGAAAGTTGGTGGATAGACGAAGTAGAATAAACTATTTTATAAGAAATACAGAAGCTTTTCATCCACTGCTTTCTATTAAATAATACATGAACCTCAAAGCTGAGGAAGATCTGTGCCGGCTGGGTATCCCATATGTTGACCAAGGATCAGGTAAGGGCTAGGGTTAAGTTTTGTCAAAATATGCTTGGAGAATATGAGGAAGGCTGGCCACAATCGGTGTACAAAGTCATGATTGGAGCTGAAACATGGGCGCACAATTACAATCTTGAACGCAAGGGACAAACAATGCAGTGTGTTGGTGCTGGAGATGCTCCACCTGTGACATTTCAGTGATCTTAAAGCATATTAAAATCGTTTGTTTGTTTGTGTTGGGGTTTAACAACAAATCAGCACGATTACGGCTACACTGTCAAACACGGTGAGATACGATTACACGTCAAGAAAAAAAGAGGAAAGAAAGCGGGACAAAAGACAGGAGCAAGGAGAGAGAGAAGAGATGTCTCCCCTGAAAAGTCGAGGATGGCATTCCATGGGAGACACCCCACCGATGGCGGGCTTACACCGCCTTGTTAAAATCATGTGGGTTTTGGCGGGGGGGGGGGGGAAGGGGCGGGATGCACCCATATTATAACAATTCTTGTAGAAGAACAAAGATCTGTTACTGTCCTATGATATATCAATAAGTTATTTACCAAAGGCCTTCTACGAAAATGGGCCGAAAGCATCCTAGGACGTACCTCGAAGGCTTAACCTGCGCCACGATGACCCAAGTGCTTACAGAGCACACGAGCCTTTGGAGTATTTGGAAAGAGAAAATGTAAAATCTTTAGCGCACCCGTCTCACTCCCAGGGCCTAGTTCTTCGCGATTTTATCATCCCATCAGGCGCAAATCAAATTAGAGGAAACGATTCAGTGACAGGGAAGAAGCATTTTTCACGCTGAACAAAAAAAAATCAAAGAGATTACTGCTGAGGGGTGGTGCCACTTCAGGAAGGCGCAGTCGAACATCAATGCTAAGGATAGTTCTTCGAGGAGTTTTAGGTGTCCGCTCTCTAGCACCTGTAAAACATGGCTAGTCTGAGCACATATAATATATATATTGTGTCATAATTTCTTTTACTCTTTTAACAGGAGCCTACCCTAAGACCAACTTAAAAAAAAAAAATGATGTTAAAATCAGTCTGTAAGGGTTAGATGTTTATCCCCACTTGTGAAATGTTTGTGGAGGTGTAAATTTTCATTTTACAAAAAAATCACTACGGAGGCGGTGGCGGCCATCTTGAATTTCCTGTTCATTTTAAAGGTATTTTTAAAAATCTATCCTACAATTACTAGTGAAGATATTCTCCAAATTCAAGTGCTAATGTTGCTCTAGGAGTTACTTAGGATGATAGTAACAGATGCTAAAGTATAATATATTTCTCCAGGATGGGTCTTCTAATCTGGGCATATGACCCTCATTTTTTTTTTTTTTTCACAGGCAGTTTCAAAATTAATGCAGTTTTGCTAGTAAAGAATGAAAGGTCTCTTCAAACTAAGAATCCTATCCACTGAAGCAGCATTTGAGCTTTATGCAATGCAAATTTCAAGGCTGTGTGATGAATAGTTTTGGAGAAACCCCTTTATATAAAACATGATTCCGAGACGACTGAACATAAAGAATGTAAAACATTTGTAAAAAAAAAAGAACATTCTACATTTGAAATGCAGTTTTTGAGGTGAAGGAAGAGTCCTACAGCTTTAGGACTTTGAAAATTCGATACTGAAATGGATCAAGTATCCAAATCCAGTGATAACTAAAAATCGATATTTTGAACCCAAATTAGTCATCTTCAGGGATTTTCCAGGGTAGTATCCTGCCTTAAAACTTTTCATGACACTTTTTCAAGCAATGAGCGATTTTTTCTTCTTTACTATGCTTGTTCAATACCTCTTGTGTCTGGCAGAGGGAAGTAAGAGGGGCTGAGGACAACGATCTCCCATTGGCCCTGGTATTTATTGTTCAACAACCAAACTGATTTGCTCTCTCAAAATTACATGCCAAAATCACGTACGTATGAGATCTACTCAAGAGCAGTGTATAATCTTCTGCCATATACTACTGTCTTGATCTTTGGACATGAATTCTCCGTTCATCTTTCCTCAGAACCCATCAGTCACTACATACCAAATGAGATCCCGGCAGCCCATCGATCATCCCCTTCCGGTTTACCCTCATGGTCATACCATACCATCTATTGCTCATGCAATGGTTTAGTTTATCGATTATTGCATTATAGATCTTTTTTTCACGAGGGATTATTTTAAATAAGTGTTGTGTTAGTTTTGTGATGTAATGGTATCATCTGATACGTTCAAAGGAGGACAGATTAGTTTTTATATTCATAAATGGAAGGAAATTACAAAAGCTAGAGACATTTTAGATATGGTAAAGGGTGCTAAGACTGAACTTGATGACCAGGAAATTGAAAATGTTCAGGATTTTAAACAAATAGATCTATCACATCAGTGCAATGATGACATTAGAAAGTTAGAAGACACAGAGGTTAGATCACTTTTTGAGAAAAATATGATTGAGGAATGTGAATATGCTAGTGAAAAAATAGTATCCCCAATCTTCTGTAGACCAAAAAAGGACAACAGTGTCAGAATTATATTGCATTTTTAATTTAACAAATCAGTAAAATACTACCATTTTACAATGGATACTTTGCAGACAGCATTGAAACTTATTACGAAAGGTTGTTTTATGGCCTCGGTTGATCTGCAAGATGCTTATTTTAGCGTTCCAATTTTGAAAAAAGAATTTTGAAAAAAAAAAATGCTAAAGTTTTATTGGAAGAACATTCTTTGCCAAGGAAATTTTGAAACAAAGACTATTGTCTTTGGTTGCCAAAGAAGAACTTCAGTGCCGGTCTGATGACACTATGACATCTGTTAATGTTATAGAGCACCAAGAGCCTAGTTTCGTTGCGTACACTGATGCATCATCTAAAGGCTAGAGTTGCACGTCTGGGGAGAGTGGATGTCTGAGGGAGATTCAGCAAACATTCATGTTTTAGAACTGAAAACAGCTTTACCAGCTTAAAAAATCTTCACTAAGGATGTAGCAAACTGTCATAGTAGAATAATGATAGATGACATGACTGCAATGGCCTGTATCAATAATATAGGGACTAGTCATTCACCTGCACGCAATAAACAAAACAAAAGAAATTTGGCAGTTGTGTGCCGAGAAGGGCATTTGGCTTTCAGCGGCATACATTGTACGTAGGAAAAAATGTCATCGCTGACGCCGAATCTACAAATATAAACCTAGACATGGAATAGACGATTAGACCAAATATCCTAAAAGAAGCAATAGAAATCCTAAATTTCGACCCAAATTATGACCTATCTGCGACAAAAAAAAAAAAAAAATCAATTTAAACACTATGCTAGTCTTATGCATGATTCAGAAGCAGGCAGAGTTGATTGCTTCAATATGTCTTGGAGTGGGATAAAATTTCATGCTTTTTCTCCTTTTTGTATTATACCCAGAGTGATACAAAACATCAGAAGAGATCAATCAACAGTTCTGGTCATATCGTTTTGGAAGAGATAGGAAAATTGCTTATTGCAAAGCCTGTGCTGATTTCAGCACGGAAGAATCTGCTTCAGTACCCAGCCTTTCCAAGGAGAGAGCACAGAATGTCTAAATCGCTGAAACTCATCTGGTTCTTAGTCTCAGGAAAAGATACAAAGATCAAGGAATTTCTGAAATGTCTTCCAGCTTACTCACAGCATCGTGAAAGTTGGAACAGTCAGAAACTATGGCGCTCACGTTGCAAAGTGAAAACAGTATGCAGATAAGGAAGGTATCAGTTTTATTTCACCGACTATTACAGAAGCTATAAATATTTTATCTGAACTATTTAACAAAGCATATAGTTTCAGTGCTATTTGTGCTGCAAGATCAGCGTTATCAAATCTTTTTGATTTGAAGAAAGGTGTTTTTGGTGAACATGCTTTAGTCAAAAGACTAATGAAGGGTATTTATGAAAAACGTCCGGTGTTACCAATTTCCCAGAGACATGGGATGCGAATTTGGTGCTTGCTTACTTCGAGAAACTTGGTATTATCTTAGGTTTGAAGGAATTTAGATTTACGTTAGTTTTGATGTTAGCCATACTGACAGGGCAGAGATGCCAGACTTTGCAATTATTGGACATTAACAGTGTGAAATTAACTGAGAACAAGTATGTATGTATGTATGTATGTATGTATGTATGTATGTATGTATGTATGTATGTATGTATGTATGAATGTATGTATG
>JBCAUA010085471.1:0-10643 GCA_038406235.1 Peronia verruculata | reverse complement strand
TGAGATGAAAAGATAAAAGATCAAGCTGGAAGCGATTCACAAGGCACAGGAAGAGTCCATCAAAGAATATGAAGCTGGTGGATACAATGCAGGGCAACTTTAATGGTATTTATCGTATATTTTTAGCATTAATAAAGGTTTTTGACCGTTTTCTTCAATTTTCTCGAAACAACATTTTAAAACACCTTTTCTAAAATAACTTTTATAATTGGGAACAGATTGTTATGAAATTTGGTATGAATATCTTCTGATACATATATGAAACCTGTTTAGAGCCCTTTTTGAGCTAACTGATGTACTTAATATATGAGCGGTACCCGAAGTTCAAAATTTGCATATGTTTAACATTTTTGGAAGGTGACCTCATTTCAGAATGATTTTGTGAAAAGTTATGAAACATAGGCAAAATATCTCTCTAAACAGATTTTAATGATGAACTTATGAAGCCTCATACAAAGTTTCGTTGAAATTCAGCAATAACTAAGAAAGTTATTTTAGATTAAAAACCGTGTAAACAAAATCCAATATGGCCGCCGTTACCATAGCAACGAACTCGAAACCACATTTTAACATCATTTTTCTTCAAATTGCATTGCCTATGTTATTTCCATGTAATATGAACCTCATGGGTCCAATAATAAAGATTTTCACCTCTAGTGTAGTCCCCCCTCCCCTTAAAGCTACTCTATCAATGCATTAATATCTGAGAAGGAAATTGATGTACCAAAACATAAGACAAACTAAGAGATTAAAATTCCCAGCAAAAAGAAAGGACATCTTATAGGACCGGTGATCAATACTAAAAGTTCTTTATTTCATAAATAAATTATAGTATGGATAATCCACCAAATTTACAATAGCTACGACATTATTCTGGACGTTTCAAAAAGGAAATTACATATTCCTTGCCCCCCCCCCCCCCATCCCATTTCCTGAGCCAGTGAACCCGAGACTTATTTAAATGTTCTGACTGAAGTAATAATTAATAATGAAGTCGTGGCCGGGATATATCCTCATGGTACATTTCTTTGAACTAGACAGATGCCCTATGTGTAAGGTTTGAAATTTCACAAACCTTGCTTGTCTGAAAATTATACACATAAGCTGCCAATAGACGATTTCCATATTCCCGAACGGGAAGTTAGGGTCTGTCGGCTTATAATGCATACTTCCCGTGCTGTAACCTCCTGCCCTGACAACAGTGGGGTAGTGTGACAACTGGTGTGTCACCGGCTGTCAGATTCGAACAAAATGGGCAAAAAGTAAATGAAAGATGAGATAGAAACTGTTTTACTTCAAGGACATTGGAAAACCTGTGCTTGCATTTTGCGAGAGAGAGAGAGAGAGAGAGAGATAGAGAGAGAGAGAGAGAAAACGAGAAAGAGAGAGAGAGAAAAAAAAAAGAGAGGGAGTTTCTGATTCGATTGGAACCAGGTAGGAAACAAAACTAATGAGATCAAGGCCTATACATGGTTTGTAATGTGAAGATAATTGGAACCTTAGAGGGACGATGTCTTTTACACAGGAAAGCAGGTCAAGATTTTTATCCAGAACGGGACCTGATAAACCACACATTAGTACAGATTCATTGAACAGAGTATTACTGATCCACTGTATTTGAGCAATTTCGTGAGGTGGTTAACAATGAGCTCTGTAGTTCTCTCAAATTTTTCAGGGCATATCTACTGTTCCATACAATCTTACTATGCACATCTCTTATCTTTTAACACGGCTCTTCATTTTGTTTAGGATTCCCACTCACCAATTTTGGCCAAAAAAAAAATAATAATAATAAAAAAATGATACAATCGTTTTTCTCTCTTCCCCCCCCCCCCCAACCACCACCACCACAACCAACCATCCATAACAGATGCGACAGACGCTGCCAGCGATACCGTGAAGACAACTGCCTCCAGTAATTTGTTAGTTTGCAGTCCCGCATCAATTGCCCCCAGAAAAACAGCAGCAGATTCTCTGGCGATGAGGAACACACAGATGGATAATGAGAACACAATGGTCTCCAAAGGTTTAGAAAGGTCAGTTGTTTTGTTTTTAATATCAAGGCTCGGATTTTGTGGCCTTGAAATGTGTGTCCTGTTTGAAAAGAAAACAAAAATAAAGGAAATTTTGGCATATACTGGGGCATTTTTGCCCGAATAGAGATGTGCAAGGCCACTGTTGAAAAACATTTGAACTACAAAGAGTTTTTACTGTGCTTGGTATTCATATCGAATCTCAAGTATTTTAAGCATTATCCAAAAACATTAGAGGCCCGAGTTAATTAATATACCAAAACTGTTGAGTAACTGAAAAAGTAGGATGGAATTTTCCCATAAAGGATTCTAAAACACCACACTATCATAGAGATGTAGACGCCTGGATGTTTGACCACGGTAACTTGAGTGCAAAGTGTAATGAGGATAATTTTATAAGTTTTCAACCCCGACAAAGGGGTTATCGGTTATCTCACCTTTTTGTTCTGTCCACATCAGGCCGTGACACAGGTTTTTAGCATCTCGTTCGTTCGTGAGTTTTCATCCAGAATGTTCTGAGGATCAACATTCAAGGGTGACCAAACAGTAATAGAAAATGAGAGCTCAAAGCCTTTATTGTTAAACTTTTAAGTTGTTTTCCTCCACTCTTTCCCTAGATGAGAACTTGGTTAAAGAAAAAAAAAAGCTAACTGAAATTAGGAGTAAAAATAATTATATTATAATAACGCCTGTCCATGCTGGGAGCGGCGGGAGGAGAATGACTTTCTTATCTGCCGGCAAGTATGAGTACTTCATGGCACAGCTACTCATACATTTGTGTTACTGCCAGTCAAAATGAGACGTATGATGATTTTTCCACCACATGGGGTTTTTGGTATCATATGGAAGCCTATTTTATACCCTTTCAGAAGGTGGAAAAAAAGTTCTGAGCTAGCTTTATTCTTGCCAGATATATTGCAGTTGAAGGAGACAAGGGGGACAGAAATTCCTAGAAAATCGAATTTAAAGGAATGGTCCAACGCATAACGCAACATACTCACCTCTCAAAAACCCGATTTTAATAAAGAAATATTTATGAATTGAGGGCAAGACTGATAACGTATTGTTTTGTTCAGAAATAATGTACTTTCGATTTCTGCAATAAAAAAGAAAAAACAAATCGAGGTCTGACCGCCCTCATAACATTCAAAGCCCGATTTTCCAAATTTAGTTCAGCGACTTAGGTCTGATTTCGACTGGCCACGAAATATTTCTTTCCACCTATCACCCTGCAAATTTAGTCCTGCGACGGTGGTGTATATTCAACAGGTGACTCGCTACTTAATAGTGCAACGGTGTGATTTAGCAGATTGGCTCCTCTGTGATATTTCTTGTCATTCTCTGAAACTTTAGCATGTTCCCTGCCCAACCATGTCTATGTATGATATGCACCTGAAGGCTAAAGGTAAAACGAAAAAGAAGATACGTGCAGACATGCGGGGTGCAGCCATATGGGGCTGAATTCTGGTTGAGTCTTATGGACACGACGAAAAGTATAATGAAAAGTTGATTTCTCATATATTTGGTGAGGTTTTCAGTCCTATCATCGGGTTAACATGATCACCCCACCATATTGGGTTTTGGTGTTTTGAAAATTAGTATTTTCAAAGCCTGAGGCTCCTAGAGTATTGAATGCAGTCGTTTGGAGTATGGAGTCGTTTGAAATATTGCACATGAATAGCATCACTCACTGTTCACTGATCCCATAACCCGCCAGGATCGTAGGGGTGCTGCAATACCGAACGCTGCACCAGCTGGCTCTGTTTGTGGCAGTAATACATCTATATGAAATGCCCCCCCCCCAAAAAAAAAGGCGGTACACCTAGCCCAACGAACACTTCACTACCCAAATGGCCGAAAAACCAGAAGAGGTAGCCCAAACAAATCCTCTACTGCCCATATGGAACCTCCCAGCACATGTCATACTCAGCAAGATTGGAGGAGGTACGGTATTCCACGGGCAACATCCTCTACGACCCCTTTAGAGTAAAAAATCCCGGAGGAGGCACACTAGCTCATGTCCAACACCCTGTACAAACTCTCCACTGCTGGGAGGTGGGGGTGGGAAGGTAAAAAAACAAACAAACAAAACAAACGAAGAAGGCGCTCTAGCTCTTGGCCAACATCCTGTGCAAACTCTCCATTACGGGGGGGGGGGAGTAGGGGGTGTTAAAAACAACAACAACAACAACAAAACGGAGGTACGCTAGCCCAAGGCCAATATCCTCTACAAGCCCTCCATTGCCCATATGGAGCCTCTTCCACATAGTATACTTCCATTTAGACCTACAAAGATACATAGATAATTGTACCAAAAATTACAAACAGAAACAATGCAAGGACAAAGTCATCATGAGAAGCATACACCAAAATACAGTCGGGAAGCTTGTGTGTTTGAGAGGTGAAGAGGAAGTACCGTATATACCAGGCTAGGTATATGTGAATTCGCAGAAATCTAGAACAGTCGGAGAATTCAACGCACAGCGATGTGAATACAATAAGTGTAGAAGCAGATACACAAGAGGTAGCAAACTCACACACATACATTTATTTCTTTCCGACAAAGAGAAGCAAATATTGGAACAATCTGGATATACATTCTAGGAGAGATAACAAATTCCAAGACAGGTTCTTGAGCTATATCTTCTGAATTTCCGTAGTTTTGTGGAACATGGAACAAGACTAGACTTTGTGTATATCCATCCACCAAACCAACTTCAACTTAATACTGACCAACTTCGAATCATTGTTGTGAATTCGTTGGAGCCAGAAAAAAAGGCATATAGGCCAATGTACGGATTGCATTGCTATTATATCGGACGCTCCTCCAATATTCTTTGCGGACAACTCTACCTGCAAATGCTGTGTCATAGACCACTGTGTTGCTGGCAAAGAGTGCATTCTTTGAAAAAAAAAACAAACAAAGATCTTCCTACCACAAAAGTGCAAAAACGAATCCAATTAGGTTCCAAGAGAAATTGTAGTCCAAGGCGTTGTTTGCAATGTAGACAACTTGTACTAAAACGATTGCTTTTGGATGGGGTATGCAATATATGCGGATGTTGGAGAAATTGGTAGCAAATGTCCCCATGTAGAACAAACACTTGTATAAGAAGGAGCATACCTGGGGAAGGTATTTGTGTGATTTAAGAACTAGAACCCACAAAAGTGGAAGAAACACCACCCACCATATAGATTTGCCAAAGTATAACAAATCAAGAGATGGAATAGAACTGGAAATTTACAGTGCATAGATACAACAAGAAAAACAGGCTGCCAACACAGGGGACCAACAATTGGCCGAATCAATTCCAGTACATAGCTACCAAATACAAGAAGTCATTCAAAATAGTGGTGAAATAGAGAAATTGATGTGGCACAACCTAGGCAATCTAAACACAGGCCCGCCAGCCGGAAAGTAGGTCAGAGCATTGAAGGCCAATTGATCGGTAGTACACTGTATGTGGGCCCACATATTATACCGGTTGTATAGAAAAAAACGACTTCATTGTCAGGCAGTGTTTATACGCACTCCCCTGAACCTATTCGACGCGATAGTTACACCATGTGAATTAAAAGCAAGCCTGACATTTAAGAAAAAAAAAGTAGCTCGTAGAACTAGTTTGGACTACTAACTGTCCAGAATTGTTGCGATACTCATTCTTGCTGCGAGAGTGTTTGTTGAAAGTAGAAACAAGCAGCCTATTTATGTTATCACTTTAGACACATGATATATATTATCATTACTAAATTTGTCATGAGCAATACATGCAAAAGTCGGTTCAAGAAAAATCAAAAGGATATATTAATATTGATCAAAAGCAGACCTGGTAAAGCAGCAGTTTGCTTTGCACAGGGAACAG
Organism: Peronia verruculata; assembly: GCA_038406235.1. Classification (NCBI taxonomy): domain Eukaryota; kingdom Metazoa; phylum Mollusca; class Gastropoda; order Systellommatophora; family Onchidiidae; genus Peronia; species Peronia verruculata. The sequence continues at coordinate 4,747 of JBCAUA010085471.1, read as the reverse complement.
ATTAATAAAGATAGCTGGCATTACTGATATTATGAGGTGCATTATGAGTACATGTAACTTAAAAGTAATAATTCATGCAACACTGATACAAGCCCCCTTCCCCCCAATTCTGAAACTGAAGAGACAAGGAAAATGTAATAATTGGCAATACGGATGCCGAGAGTCAGGGTAAAACTCATGACTTGGACATCAACCACAACAACAAAAAACACATCCATAGTCAGCAAATTATAGAGGGTGAAGCAATCACAGGCGCCAGGCAAAATTGTTAATTATATTACTGTAATGACTGAGAACACAGCTCTGCAACTTTTCTCTTTTTGGCTTCATTGTTCCTGCTTTGCAGCTGACAGGAGAATCTCTTCATTAAGGTATTTACCACACGCCTTAGAGCAATTGTTAAAATGTCCAAGTTAGTATGAAAAACAGATGTAAAGTTAGTGAAAATGTTAATCAATCTTGTCCTGCCGCATGCTACATTAGTACCTGTAAAAAACAGGTAGCAATGGAGGAGGAGTTGGAAAAGTTCCAGTGATGGGAAGCTTAGTCCACCCCTGTTTATGGTTTCTGTATATGCCTATATATCTGAGGGCAAATTATGTGGATGTCCTTTCAGCTCTGGGTGTTTAGATGCTATATATCGATCAATATAAAATAGAGACATTTTGATGTCCACACACAACCCATCCACACCTTGTGGTGAATCATTCAGGCTGGGTCCACCCCAAGTAGACCATACTCTGCATATCTCCTGCGCAGCTCTTCAAGGAAGGCCTCTGATTTCAATATATCTAGCTCTTTGAACTGTTCCATTTCATCAATGTCAACAGCGTGTGCACTAGCTAGTGCCTTGTTGATCGATCTGGGAGTAGCAGATGATGATGGCAAAGGGACACAAGATTGTGGTACGTTTGGGACAATTGATGGTGGAACAGATGGTCTGTGGAATCTCCCAGCGTTCCAGAGTAAAGGCACATCTTCAGACCAATGAAGTGCACAGATTCCTATATATTTAGCTATTTGATCTGGACAACTCTTGTTCGGCAAACATGCTACTCAAAGTTCAAGTTCATCTCTGTCTTTAGAAAAGCCATGTACAGGAATTTTCTGAATATCTTTGCATGTTACGTAGCCAGTTTTGCAACCATAAACTGAGCATTTTCGCCCCAGACTGCTTATGCTGTTGTCAGCTCTGTTACTCCCAGATCGAAGTTCACTTTATCCCTACAATTTGGCAGCCAGAGGCAAATCTAGACTCTTGGTCTCTAGCAGAATAGACTATGGAAAAAGCCACGAGGTGGCCCACGTTTTTTGAAATCCTGACCTCTTATCAGAAGAACGAGATTAGAGCATCTCGACTATTCAAGACTAAAGGTGAAAGGATAACTATACTGCCATCACACAAAGATTTGTACATGTCTACCAACAGGCCGTAGTCATACCCACAATTATAATATCCAAGATAAGGCTTAGTCCAAGACGGAACAGCAGATTAAAACAATGCTAAAGTGTCAGGAAGATCGCAATGATCATCCCTTGCCACAACATATAAACACGGTACAGGATATTTCGGTTGGCCGTGGTCAACTCAAGCCAAAAAAGTAAACTGCCAAAAACATTCATTTTAATTTCGACAGAAATCAACCAGTTTTCTGTGAAAATCCATTAATTTTCACAAAAATATTTTTGAAATGAGTTGTAAAGCTTACGGTTCATCTTGATGCAGTGTAATGCATTACCTTCAGATTGATTATTTGGCCGCAAGAAAATCTATCCGACAAAGCACTCACCACTGGGTAAGGGATGGTTTTATCCCATCTTCCAATCAGCATTCTATTTATTGACCTACTTTCAGGCTGACTGATCTGTTAGTTTAGATCGCCTAGGGCACAACCGTGTGTATTTATTTCCCGAATAGATACAACCATATATACAAACAAGCTATTTAAAAAAACAAAAAAAACAAAAAAAATGCCTGACCATGTCAGGGGAAAAAAATATCCAACCATGTAATCAAACACATTGCTTATACAAACACACTATTTATGCAAACACACTGTTTGAAAAGAAAGAAAAGCCCGACAATGTATTTAAAAATATATATTTTATATATATATAAAACATTTTAATATCTGCTTCTGATGTGAGGGAATCCCCGCCTTTTGCCAAAATGGGCATTTTTTATTTGTGTGTTTGTTTCTCTGTTTAACAGTGTGTTTGTATAAATAGTGTGTTTGTATACACAGTTGGGCAATTTTTTTCCCTTTTTCTTTTTGGTATGGTTCGGCATTTTTTTTTTTTTTTTTAAATACATTATCGGGCCTTTTTTTTTCTTTTTAAATACCTTTTTCTACCTAATATAATATATACACACACACACACACACAACTGCCTCTGAGAGGTCAGTGCTACCTTGAAGAGCCTCCTATAGAATAAGAATTACCCCATTTGACTAACCTCCCTTCAAAATTAAAAGTGGAATTGGACGTGGGAAAGAACCTGAAGTGACCCGTCCTTTCCTCTACCCAGCCACCTGGATCGACTTTTGAAGTGTGTTAAACCACAAACATGTTTGGGACTTGTTGAGAGTCCCAGTTGTTCACTCCATTGTTGTCAATGGAATGCCTGAGTATAATGATAAATTTACGTCTATAAACTATTCTTTAAATATTATTATGTAAAATAATGCATATTTTAATGTATAGCTTTAGAAGTTTATCTTCATTTAGTGGCACATTTTTTTTAAAATCGTTCCTTCCTATAACTTGTTGACAGTATCAACCAATCAAAATCTAGGTCAGGCTGTTAGGTCAGAAGTCACATGATGATTAAAAAGAGCACAGACCTAATCGCCGATAGCGACTGTTGCATTAACAATCTAATGATTTTCAAGGTTTCATCCATCTTACAGAAACAAATAATCCAGTAAGAATTACTTCGTGTTTCGGCACAGTGTATTGTATAGCCCTGTGTGTAGTTCTTTACTGGGTGGAATGGTATGCTAACTAGGCCAACGTGTGTTAAGTACTTTTCACATGCATGAAACTTCAGTTGTTTCCGGTAGGTTTTGATCTAATAAATTTAGCTTGTAAAATAAGCACTTTTTTTTTTCAATGTGTGACACTAAAAACATAAACATTGTTTTGTAATACCATGCCCACCTGGAGTCCACTATCTGTAACAACCTCCTCTTGGATGCCGAACTCAGCAAGATCATTGGGAAGACATCATCCATTCTCGCTAGTCTCACCACCCATGTCTGGCAGAACTCGTCAAGCTCACCGTGAAGACCAAAGCTATGGTGTGCATCATGTGCGCTATCGGCATATTTCCCTTCGGCAGTGAGATGTGGACAATATATGTCAGCAAAAGAAGAGACTAAACTTGGTCCACCTGTGCTATCCTTGTCGCATCCTAGCTATCTCATTGCTGGACAGGGTCTCTAATAGTGCGATCCTCTCATGTGCTGACTGCACTGGTTTGATCACATCTGTAGGATGGACGATGGTCGCTTTCCAAAAGAAATCCTCTATGCAAGCGCGACATTGGAATGCTTGGATTGACACAACAGATGGCGTTGCCTCCTCCAACACCTGCTTCTGATAGGGGACGAGAGGATCAACAACAAGGCTGAAGAAAGAAGACGACGCTGGAAGGAACGGAGTTCCACCAGTCTTCCAGGGACTGATTAAAGATGTTGCTTTTGTGGATGTGACTGTCATCCCAGGATAGGCCTCATCAGCCACACACGACACTGCTCCAGTCGCAGCGCACTGCTCCAGTCGCAGCGGAGCAGATAACATGGTCGACCGCGACCGACGGAGGCCTACTAATAACACTGCCCACAACTGAACTCTGCTTTTATATTATTGCTATCTACATATTTAGGTCACACTATGTGCGTAGGTCAGCTCAACATGGTGGTAACCCAGCGATAGCAGGCAGTCGTGAGCGACTCCAGGTGTATTATTAATCTAATGGTTAAAAGTTTCATTCATCATACAGAAATTAAAACATATAATTCAATTAGAATTTGTGTTTCTTCTATATAAATACACACTGTATTGTATAGGCATGTGTGTAGTTCTTTACTGGGCCAATGGATATGCTGTCTAGACCAAAGAATACAGTGCGTTTAGTGCATCTCACAAGCATACTTTTCAAATATGTTTTGATCTATTAAGATTAGCCTGCAAATTAAGCGCTTTTTTTTTTTCAATGTGCTCCTGTGCGAACTAGAAGAAAAACGTTTTATAACTGGTCTAAACATATTGATTAAGCGTTATAAAATCGAACTGTTTTTCAGTCTTTCGAGCATCTACATGTGTGTTTTAATAACATTCGCTTGGAAAGATAAGGGCGTGTCAGTTTACGAACTCTAATGACATGGTGTCTGAAAAGAATGTTATACCGTATGTGTACGTTCAATAGAAAAAAGTTTTGAAACATTTCATCGCCACTTTGTTTCTTTATAGGTAAACAAATTTCTAGAAATCACTGTCCAAAAGTGGGCCTACCAGTTCTCTGATTGATGAAACTTCTTTTAAGATTTAACAACAGAAGATAGATAATTGAAGAAAGTTAATGGTCAATTCATATATTTTTTATTATGGGTTATTAAGGGTTCTGAAGGAAACATATGGACATCCTTATTGTGTGTTTATATAGGCACAATAATATTTTCTACATGTCTAGGATTCACTACATATTTTTATGACACAACCTATCTCTGTGAATGATATATATA
>JBCAUA010085460.1:0-10644 GCA_038406235.1 Peronia verruculata | reverse complement strand
GAATTAAAAAAATATAAAAAAAAATCCAAATTTTCGAACCTAGTTGGTTCTTCTTGAGGGGGTGTAAAGAAAGAAAATAAATAAATAAATAAATAAAAAACCATCTTCATCTCAAGCACGAGCAACCCTGAAAAACAACAACAACAACAACAACAACAACAACAAAAACAGAAACCCAAAACCAAAAGCCCAAAACAACAAAACCAAACAAAACAAAAATGCAACTTAATTGAGAGCCTCCATCATTATCACCACTCATAAAATCATTCAGTCTGAAATCAATCAATCAATCCATCAAATCAATTCAGTCTCTGGCCATCATCTCATCCAAAAGCCATCACCACCACGATTGCCTCATGAACGATTTTGCCACCCGCAAACCATTCCCACTAAGCCATCATCATTATCATCATCATCATCATCATCATCATCGTCGTGCTTTCCTTTCCCCGCAATGCTTTGTTCCAATCCCGTCTTACAGCTCAACTGTTAAGGACTTGGCATTATTTTTCTGTACGAAGAAAATCGCCACCGTCCTAACATATAATTGCGCGCCGCAGTAATGTTTAATTGCTCGCCATATTCGGGCGCGCCGCGTCTTTTCATAGCTATGAAGAATCATGCAAAATTAATGAACGACGCACGGGAACGCCATTTCTCCGCGAGCAAGAGCCACTAAGGATTAATTATTCCTCTCCGTTTTTACCTCTCTTTCTTATAACACTCAATTTTTCTCATTCACAACTTTCTTTCTCTCTCCTTCCTTCTCTTTAATCCTCTGTTCTGTTTCTCCTACTCACTGATCGACCCTCAAGCGTTTAATCCTTTGAATAATAAAGTACAAAAATTTTTTTTTTTAAATGAACAAATCGATGTCTCCTTCGGGCAAGTCTGAACTTTTTTAGTGCCAGTTCAGCGTCAGAAAAATCTGAAACATTTGTGTTTCCTGTTTTTGTTTTTATCTTCATTTTCTCTTCTTCTTCTACTTCTTCGTCGTCTTCTTCTTCTTTCTTCTTCTTCTTCTTCTCATTTCTCTTCTTCTTTCCTCTTCTTTTTCTTCATCCTTCTCCCTCTTCTTCTTCTTCTCTTCATCTACGTTTTCTTTCTTACTTTGCCCGATACTGTTACAATTTTTCCTCAATCGGCTTTGCAAAGAATCTTCATTCAGCTGAAAAAAAAAAAAAACGAGTTGCATTGGCCGAGAGTCAGGCGTCTGCCCTGAATTACGAATTTTATTAGGGGAGGGAAACGATTTGCAAGATTAGAACCTATATTTTTCCAGTGACTCAGCGGTCATCCATGTAGCTTCTTGGCAAGAAAGCCTGATGTCTAGCCTTCACGGATAAGGGCGAATATAATATATTTAGAGGGTCCCGCGTGGACGCTACGCATGCTACAGCACCCTTGGCAGTTAAAATCAGACGAAGAGTTGGCGAAGATATCGATGTTAGCATAAATTTCCAAATTTCCAACTTCTACCCAGGAAAATTCTCGTCATTGACCTGGGCACGCACTAAAAGACGAGCAAAAACAGTACTTTTTTCTCAGACATTTAAGCTTTTGTGTACGCGTGAGTGTGCAGTTTTACTAAACAGTACCATCGATGAATCATATAGTGATAGCACAGACAGCATTCCTTGATTAAACTATACATCTGGTATGAGAAAACTGGCTGAGATAGTCTTAGCAAGAAAAGACTGGAAGGCCAACAAAAACTTAACTCTTTTGATTCGACTGTAATTTTTGTAGGCACATCGGGCCTGCGGTAGAGGGTTGTCAGCATCACAAACTAAGAATGCCCTGATATTGGACTGCTAAAAGATAAATAATGGGCTCGGCACCTTTATTGTTTTACTGCGTTTACTGAGCTTAATCCAGTGAGATAGTGCGAGTTCGGTCACATGACCACGAGATCATCGCTTACAAGATAATGTGTGTGTGTGTGTGTGTGTGTTTATTACCTGCAAATCTGTGTGTGTTTGTGTTTTTATTACCTGCAAAAGTTACCTGCAATCTGAACATTCTTGTATAGAAATCAGCGCATGAGGGTCAATATCTGGGACAGGTAACTGACCTCGAAATACCTCATAGAAAAAGAAACAAACAAGCAAACAAATAAACATGCAAACAAACAAATAAACAAACAAGGCGACTGCATGAAGTTAAGACGAAGAAATATCCAACTGAGTTCTTTTTTTTTTTTTTTAAGTACAGAATTGAAAATCTCTGTCTCCGAATCTTAATTGGTCCACTCAGTGATAAAACAGCCAGTTAAAAACCAATTTATTTGTTGTCTCTAAAAGTTGAAGGCCCAAATCATTCTCGATCAAATATCTATGAAAGTTAGAAGAAACATGATAAAATCTTCAGTTTAAAGACTATGTATTATTATGATGAATGCTTGAGACTATGTGGTTTAGCTTTTGTTGCGCTACTTAGTTTGAAGTTGTACTTGGCTATGGATGGCTTTCCGAAGTGAATGGGTTAAATTATCATTCGTACTCAAGGTATGGAAGATGTTGGTAATTTCTCTCAACCAAAGATTATGATAGATGGACATCGTGCGTGAGTGAATGCGGTCGTTATAGAAAATTGTTGTAGACAGGTACATAATGACGTTATCATTCACCACTCTTATAGACGGTCCTTTCTAGTTTGAACCGCTATCGAACATGGTCTTGCCCAGGAAGACCCTTGAAGCTAGGACATGATTTGACCACTAACAAGAGACATAATTGAGCCAGTTACATCCCCTGTTGACATACGAAGTCCGTGGAGTTGAGAGATACAGCAGCCCACCTACAGGAAGAAAGCGAAACATAAATTGCCTGGAATGTCCGTCGGGTCGTACATAGATGAAATAAAGGACATTAAGTGGTTGAATCAGATCTTGCCTGCTGGAGTTTATTAATATGATGGAGATTCTGGCCTAGCTCTCCAGTCGTCACGGACAAAGACGCTGATGGACAAACGGATTGAAAGACAGACGGCTGTAGACAGACAGACAGAAAGACAGACAGACAGAACGACAGACAGACAGACAGACAAATAAACAGGTAAGCAAACGAAGGGACAGGCAGATGGACAAGAAGATACCGCATGTAAAAGAAAAGAGAGAGAAAGAGAGAAAGAGAGAGAGAGAGAGAGAAAAGAAGAAAGTATGATAAAAGAAACCAAGGTACAGGTATCAGGCCAACAGGATACGGTGTTTGTAGTCAGAAGAGTTGAAATACTACAAGAACTTAAAACAACAGAACAACATAAACTGGTAGTTTAGCTCTCTTGAGCGACCGCAGATCTGCGACAGCAAAGTTTAAAACCATATGCTACAATATGTACATGTGCTGAGATTTTTGTCCCAGCAAATCGTTTTTTTTTAACCAACATAATATCGTGTTATTCCTTTCGCCGGTCGCGAAAATTTCCAAAATGGCGGTTACGCAAAGCACAGTAAAAGGGGCGTTATCTCGTCTGGCTTGGCTTGGCCGGAACCGGAACCTGCAGCAATGCACATACTAAGATGGATAGTTAACCCTCTTCAGCGCATATGGATGGATAAGGAAGAAAGCTAAGAGAGGACCAGAGGGTTTGGCTTGGCTGGAACTTGCAGCGATGCGATGAACTTACTAAGATGAATAGTTAACCTTTTGCAGCGCATACAGATGGTTTGGGGAAGAAAGGTAAGAGAAGACCAAAGGACAGCACGTGTTAAAAAGCACACACACTGTTCAGACAAGGAACTCACCGACATCCTCGAACCAGGTGATGTTGCAGTAGTTGGCGACCACACAGGTGGTGATGGGGACGATATCTACGCTCTCTGTCACCTTGACGTGCTTCTTGCCATTCTCGTCGTACCACCAGCGCTTCTCTTCTTTGTGTTCTTTTCTGTTGGGACAAATATGTGAGTGAAGAGGTAGGCTGAGGGAGGGAGGGAGGGAGAGAAAGAGCATGGATGGATGGAGATCCCTACCCCACCCCCCTGGACGTTGAAAGGCGAACAAAGAATTGGACCGAATGACTGGATGTGTGGGTGGATGATAGATGGATGGATGGATGGATGGATGGATTAATGGATGGATGGAAGAATGGATGGAAGAATGGATGGATGAATTAGTGTAAGTCTTCGAGTTGGTGGATAAGTAGCTGGCGTGAATGGATGAATAGATGGGATATATGGATGAATAATGAAATGAATGAATGAGGCCGTGAATGAGTGGATAAAAATAATAACTGAGTGACTGAATGAATGAGTGAATGAATGCATGGCTGAATGAATGAATGCGCGAAGGAATCGTTCAGTTTGGAGATTAGAATTTAGATTAAATGGTGCATCAGTACGAGATGACTGAGAGAATGAAGGGAACGATGAACAAGAGGACGACCGGATAGACGAACTATCAAACGATTGAATCATTATTGACAAATTTTGGGACAAACTGCCAGACATCACAAACAGATAACAATCTCGTGAAACATGTCCACAGGTTGAGATAAAATAAGATACGGTAAGATGAGGTAAAATAAGGTAAGATAGGATCAGATGAGGTGAAAGAAGATAAGATAAGGCAAGGTAAGATACCATAATGTAAGGTAAGAAAATGAAATATAAGGTAAGACAAGGTAAAGTACCATATGTAAGATGGCATAAGGTAAGATAATATATGATAAAGTGAGAAAAATAAGGTAAGATAAGATAAGGTAAAATAAGACAGACAAGGTAGGGTAAGATAAGGTAAGGTACGATACAATAAAGTAGATAGGATAAGATAAGGTAAAATAAGGCAGATAAGGTAAGGTAAGATACGGTAAGGTACGATAGAAAAAGGTAGGATAAGATAAGGTAAAATTAAGCAGGCATGCTAGGGTAAGATTAGGTAAGGCACGATACAATAAGTTAAGATAAGATTAGGTAAAATAAAGTAAAGTAAGGTAGGGCAAGATAAGATAGGTAAGATAGGATAGGTTAGATAAGAAAAGGTAAAATAAAGCAGGTAAGATAAGGTAAAATGAAGCAGGAAAGGCAGGGTAAGATAAGGTAAGGCACAATGCAATAAGTTAAGATAAGATTAGGTAAAATAAAATAAGGTAAGGTAGGGTAAGATAAAATAGGTAAGATAAGAAAGGTAAGATAAGATAAGGAAAGATACGATAAGGTAAGGTAATATATGATTGGGTAAGATAAGACAGATAATGTAATAAGGTAAGATAAGGTAGAGTAAGATAAGATAAATAAGATAAGGTAAGATAAGATACGATAAGGTAAGAGAAGATAAGATAAGGTTAGGTAAGGCAAGATGAGATAAGATTAGGTAAGGCAAGATAAGGTAAGGTTAGGTAAGGCAAGATAAGGTAAGAACAGGTAAGACAAGATAAGGTAAGATAAGATAACGTAAGGCAAGGGTAAGATAAGGTGGGATAAATTTAATATGTCCTTAAAAGGAACTCCCTTTCACAGTCGATGAGAAAGCATTCATGTAAGACACAGTCACACTTCTATGATAACCTACCTGTATTTGGTGGTACAGATGATGCCATAGCAGTCTTCTCTCCCCCACAGACTGTACGTGGTGTTAGCATCCGTGCGGCTGCTGTTCAAAGGCCGGGCCCACTTGGGAACAAAGGAGCCAGCCAAGACTAGGGACCAAGCGGTCACGGCTATCACCGTAGCCACAATGGAAAGCACAAGTTTATCCGGGTTTTGCGGCTTGGCCATCTTCTTCCTCTGACACACAGACTCCGACGCCGCTCAAAGTAAGAATCCGCTTGCTTAGAATGAAACACACGCTTGATTTGAGAACTCTCCGAGACAACTTATTCAGGGCAATTTTACAATCCATTATTAATCCACACGCCGGACGATGCACGTCCTAATCCATGGCGACTGTGGTAACCAGCACTTGGGGCTAGTCTGGGGAGGGGAGGTGTGGGAGAAAGAGAAGATGCAATTATATGAGTTCAAATTTGACACAAGATACAGACATAACAAAGAAATTTGAAAATCTCCTCGGAAGAACAAGGTTAAAACTATTAATTTTTGTGAAGTGTTACACGTGATGATACAGGCGAGGGACAAAGGGTCACCACCTTTTGTCATAGTGTCAAATTATGATTATAATTTCCACAAATTTGAAACAGGAAACAAATAAACCTGAAAACCTTTTAGAGGGGAGGAACTTGAAAAAGATCAGCTTTTATGAGGTGTCGTGCGTGATGATGTAATCAGTGGACAAAGGGCTACGACTTTTACCACGGAGTCAGATCAGTTCTAGCCAGAATATGGAAATGGATACTGACAAGTGGAGATGCACAGAGAGATTTTTTTTTTTTTTGTGTATCATAAGAATGCAGAGGAGCTAAATTTGATATATCTTTTAGAATCATCCAATGTTGCCCCTAATTTATTCCTAAGCCTTTACCCACGTGAACTACATTTATCGTCTGTGCTGTGAAATCCGCGCCGCCGTTTTTCCCGCACCTAAGGGAATCCCCTTCTGATCGAGAGTGATTAATACCTAATTTGAATACAGGAACGGGATTTCGCGAGATTTAGGCTGAGTAGCCAAAAATAGAAACGCGGATTTCACAGCACTGTATATACTTGACAAGGGAATCTATAGGAAAATGTCAAATATCGAGAGACAAAAAGTTTTAATTTTGTTTTTGTTTCGTTCCGATCTTCCCGGAGTAGATGTAAAAAAAGTATTAGTTGCTTTCAAACATTGGAAAGTAGTATTATCTGGATTTTAAGTGTGTACCCAGATTTGGTGAGAGAAATCTTTGTGGATAGAAATTTGGAATTTGGAAAATTTGCCTGGACAGCGGCATCTCTGTTCACTCTTCATTCGAGTTTTAACTGCCAAGGTTCTTTAATGCACGCAACGTATAGACAGGAGTTCCGGATAAGATAATTGCCATTATTCGAGAAGACTTGGGGTCGGACTTCCTGACTCCAGAAGATAAGTGACCGCTAAATTACAGCAAAAGGCAGGTTCTAATCATTTAGTTTTTTCCATCCCTCGGTTCGATTCGAATTTCGAGCCCACAACGTACTTTTTTTTCCCCTAGAGCAGGCGCCTAACCCACTGACCCAGCAGCCCGCTCTAAACGGATATGTTCTCTTCATTTAGCTAGAAAAATCTTTCACCGACTTGACTATGAGAAGGTTTTTCAGAAGGAGAACTGTGAAAGAGAATACACGAAGGGGATGGGGAGAGAAAGAGAGAAAGAGAGAAAGAGAGAAAGAGAGGAGGAGGAGGGGAGGTGAGGGGGGGGGGGGGTAGCAGCTGGGGTAACTAAACATTCTGCATGAATTATAAAGTTATGAAAACTCCTCATATAAACTTTGTCAGTGATGCCAGGTGCGGTCACACGACTCAAATGAAAGGACATGCTTGAGGTAACGTTAATAACTGATTTCATTACACACATTTATACATGATTGATCCAGTGGTATAAATGGCATTACTGTATTTGTTGGTGGGGAGGGGGGGGGGCGCATTTTGCGCCACCGATGAAACAAAATATTCACATGATTATTATAGATCCAGCACAAACATTAAAATTTTCTTGCAACACCAAATGTTTACTTACGGTCGACATGTTCAATGTTGGAGATCGTATCACAATTTTTCTCCTCAAAATTTAGAGCAAAAACAAATTGTGATCACCTCGTTGTTAAACACAGAAAGTCTGACAGATTCAAAGAATAAAACAGGTTCGATTCCTATTAATATCTTTCGAAATTTCACCTTCACAGCTGCATAAAAATTATATATATATACTAATAACAATTAAAAATAAATATATCCGTTCGTCGAAACTCACAGTCACAATAATTATCCTAAATGAATATCAGCCACAGATTACTCACTAAGAAATCAAAGTTACAAACTTCCACAGCAATAGTGAGAGATGGAAAATTTTCGTCTGACAACTGGGACAGCACGGCCTAGCAGATCAGATCTCTAAATGACTAAGTGACCCAACGGAGACAGGCCACTTATAGATCTACACAGTCATCTCTTAACCTCGTGACAATGCGAGTATGAACTAGCCTAGAAGGCCTTACTGCTCACCGACACAGTTCTAGGATACTTTCCTCTCACGAATCACGTTCTTCTTTCAGAACTTCTTTGTTTTTAGAAAATGAAGATATAGACACTCTCTTTTAACACAAAAATAGCGCAAAAACTTTTTTTTTTTTTTTTAACTGAACGCAGAATGATGTAATACTACAATGGATCTTGTTATAAATGACACTGCAGAAGTGGAAAGTTGCATTTAAATGGAAAAAAAAAAAACTGAACCACAATAGAAAAAAAAAAGAGGCCTACTATTAAAGTAGGTTATTAGAGTTTACGAGACACAATCGCTTTGTTGCAACGCGTGTGCTGTGTAGCTCTGCCAATGTCGGCCAACAGTTAATTGACGTACAAGTGAGTGTGTGGGTGAGTGAGCCCTCTTGTTATAACATGACAGCCTGACATGCAGACAGACGGCCGGATTTGAATAATCATAAACATAAAGAATATTATGATGAATCGTGAAAAAGCAAAAGATAATTGTGAGAATGCGTGGGGGAACTCGGCTTCTTGTTCGCAAAGAGTGTTGCGTTTAACACACACGAGAAAGAAAGAGAGGCCAAAAGTGAGGAGTGAGGTAAAGCTGGACGGAGGGAGGTATTGGGGAAAGAGAGGGAGGGGGGCGATGCGAGGAGGTAGAGGGCGGGGGAGGGCGGGAAGAGATTCAACAGCTGGTGCTGATGCTGCTGCGGCTGTTTAGTGACGTCATCAAACAACTTGAACACTGAGAAGATGAGGGCAAAGGTTATGAATATTTTTTTCTGTTTGATAAAATAATGAGGTGCACGGAGAGCTCCCTGTTTCTTTAGTCTCATTTTTTTTCTTTTCTTTTCTTTTTTTTTTTTTTAAACCACTTTGAGTTCAGATCATAGCCGAAAGTTTTGGGCTATTTTACTGCCCAGAGATAACCGCCCGCAGGAGGTTAACAGGATGAAAAGAACGAAACGTAGTCTTTTAGTACATCTTGTTCTGCAAGCATTGTCATTATTTCCAAAGTTGAATTTCAATAAAAGCTTAGCACCAGTGAAAATAAATGGGTTCGATGTTATATTGGAGTGAAATGGAACTGTTTTTCCAGTTTTTCATAATTTAGGCCAAACAAACAAACAAAAATGATTCAGGCAATTATCTCATGAGCGTGACGAAAATAATGCTATACTTAAAAAAAAAAAGGGGGGGGGAGAGGGAGGACAAGACAAAGAGAGAATAAACAGTGTAGAAATAGCGAGTGCTAGATTATAGATAATACTATGGCAGAATTGTCATTCCAAGTCTTAAAATAGCTCGGTCTTAACGAAGAAACTGCAATAACCTCCAACAAGCTTATGGTATTTATAAGCTTTTCAACCTCCTGTAGTGGTGGTTATCTCAGCTGTCCACAACAGTGGTAAAAAAATCACATAACACCAACGTTATGTGATGTGAGTTATTAATCAATGATCCAAGGTCTCGCGCATTCAGCTCCAACAAGCTGAATGCGAGAGACCGCTTTAAGTTCTTTCAGACACTACAGTGCTATATTGCTAATTCATTACGATCACTGTTAGATATATTGTTACTATTTTTATTCTTTATCTCTTATTATGCCAATCTTTATCATATTTTACCGTTATCTTGACAATTTTGGTATTTCGTGTTGTATTGATGTTATATATGATATTATTATGATCACTTAAAATTTAGTGTGCAATCATTCTGTCTAAAGCAAAATAGGATTATCTAGCCTTTAATTTGGAAGGGGTGGGGGTGGGGGGTTGCGGATGGAGGAGGGAGGGGGGAAGAAATTTGGTAAGTTTGCCCCGACAGCTGCGTTTCCTTCTATCCTTCATCCGACTTACAACTGCCAATGATTCTTTAACGAAACGCTACGTACATATAGCACCTCCCAATGTATTCAGCGTTATCGAGAAGGCTAGACGTCGGGTTTCCAGACCCGAGAAGCAGGGGACTATTGAGTCACTGAAAAAAAGTACTTTTTAATCTTTTCCATCCCCCGATATGAACCGAAGCCTCAGCGTTTTCACCGAAAAGCAGACGCCTAGTCCGCCGGCCACCTATGTTATTTAAACGTTTTTAAATTACCTATCACATTTATATGTCTGCCTTTTGGTGAATTTCACCGAAGAATAAAGAGTTTTAACCTGTCCAGCAGCACCTGAAGTAAAAGCTTATCCATCATTAACTTGATTTCTGTCATAGTTTATTACACCGCTGTTCGACTCCCTCTTTCATGACAGATAAAAAAAATAAAAAAATAAAAAATTACTTGATTTACACTATGAATTTACAGTTTATCTGTGGTATTTTTTATATTTTTTTTTTGTTGTTGTTGTTGTTTTAATTGAACCAATCACTCTGAAAGTTGCGTAGCCATAAATGAGCTGTTGTTTTTTTTTTAGTCATTTATTTACTAACTAGGTACCCACGGCCTCGGTGGGAGTTTTTTTGTTTTTTTTTAAATATATAGTCCTGCGAGTTAAATTTTTTGGCCAGCGTGCGCACCTTGATGCTGATGTTTTGGTTCATTAAACTGAATATTATTCAAAGAAAATGTGTTTTG
>JBCAUA010085449.1:0-10644 GCA_038406235.1 Peronia verruculata | reverse complement strand
AAATACAGACTGAAAAAAAAGAGAGACAAAAAGGAAAAGAGGGGGGGGAGGGGGAGACGAGGAAAATTTAAAAAAAAAAAAGAGGGAATTTACAGTGAGGTGGAGAAAGAAAAGAGAGACAGAAGGCAGTAGTAGACAAAAATGCAAAGATGCATATGTAGAGCAAGAGAGAAAGAGGGGCAGACATACAGACAGTGAATTTGTCAATAATTCATAGATATAATTCTTCTTAATACATACTAAGAAACTTGGCTGAAGGAGTTAACCAGGGGCAGTCAACTGTCTGTTCGCGTCGTACTGAAGGGATAACCGCCGGTTACCTCCCTTACACTGTACTAAAGGTCCCTTTGACGGCTTGGCCGTCAGGTGGATTTCATTCTGACACTACAGAAACACATCTCCCTGGTCCTTTTCCTACGATAGCCTAACTGCAAGGTCAGTTTGAGATAAATAATTGTTTTTCTTCCCTTTTTTGTTAACCTGTCTATGCCAACTGCCAGCTCTTTATTTTTGTTGAAAAATGAATATTTATAATGCTTGTATTGTTCAGAAACTGTTGTCCATATCAATGCTTTCATTCGTATACTGCCCTCTCTCTCTCCTTCCCTCCCTCCTCCTCCTCCTCTCTCTCTCTCTTTGTGTGTGTGTGTGTGTGTGTGTTTTCTAAGCAAGTCGTATGAAGATTATTTACAAAATTGAATTATTGCTCAAGTTAACTTTTCGTAGGCCTTTCGGTCTATCTCAGCCATTTTCTTGTCAACACCTCCAGCCGAGGCAGATCTTGTTAGCATCTCTATGTCAGCATCACAAACTAAGATGTCCAGAGGAGCAGCTAAAAAGGGAGTGCTAAAAGATTAAAAAAAAAAAAAAGGGGGGCGAGACCTTTATTCCTCTTGTTGTTAAATTGTATCTGTCCGCCTTTCCCTGGATGACAGAATGAATACTGCTGTTACAAGTAAAACCGTATGTCATACGCTTTCTTGTGAAAACAGTTTGAGCTAGATCTAGTCTGATTGAGGTCAACCATACTGCAAATTGAAAAGACTGAGGGTGGTTTCTCAAGGCGAGTTAATCCAGAAAAAAAAAAAAAAAGATACAAATAATGTCCAGTTTAGCATATAAATCTTTATATTCATATCACATCGTCGTGATATACGTATAATCTGTCCAGAAAGTTTTTAATTTTGTTATTTAGAGATGAATGTTTTCTCTTTTTTTTCTGCATTATACAAATATTGATATGAAACCATCTTCATCACATTCAAAACCAAGCTAAACCCACAATGGAAGCACGCAAGCTGATGTGATCACATGACATCTTGTTTGTCTCCCATTGGCTGTTGGACTGAGACAGAGTCCCTGAGTTACCTCGACTTACGACTTATTACTACTGACAGCGTAAAGATGCACAAAAGATTAGTTCCATAGAAAGAAGGTAATAATCCTCTTTCTCCTGCTCGCTCTAAGTAGAAATGCGCACAAATAATATGCAACACTGGACATTTAAAGTCAATCTGGTAATGTTTAGCTTTTGTTAATCCTACAAAACTTTACTTTATTTCGTTCTAGTTTAGTTCTCCTTATTTTTTGCCTCACAGTATTACAATGCTGATTCATATTATTTATATGGAGCCTCAATGGATCAAACAATAATAATGATGATGCTAACAAATAAATAAATGAATAGGTATAAATAAATACATTTGACAATATAATAATTTTCTTGTCTTTATAATCACGCCAGTCTCGGCGGGTCCGGATTGAGAATGACTGCTTAGCGATATTATCCCAGTACTATCTCTGGAAATGGTTGATTTTAAACAACGCAACAAAAAATAAAAGAATTAAAAGTAAGAAACCAACAAAATTAAAAGCAGAAGGTTGAAACAACGGACCTGTCGCTTCTGGGATTTTGAACTGCAAAATTGATGTAGCAAGTTCCTAAGAAAAGAACCGAAACAAAATATATTATGTGCAATCTGTTCCTACTGGAATTGCAATCTGTAGGATTTTAATTGTGCAAGTTTCTCAGCAATGAAAAAAAAAAAAAAAACATAGGTCAGGTTAAACTATCTCCTTGCTCCTGTCTTCTGTCCCGCTCTCCTTCCTCTCTTCTTCTTGAGGTGTAAACGTGTCTTACCGTGTTTGACACAATAAAGCCATGATAATTATGTGAAAGCTGATATGTGGTTAAACCATATACATTGCAACCCAAACTGAGTAGTAAAAATTGTAAGCCTAGGAACAATGTAACTTTTCTTTCTTTTTTTTTTTTTCTGAGACCCTTACTAGGCAAGACAATGTAATGACCACATGAGGTGAGGAACTTACACCTGAATCACATTTTCTTAGTTTCTCATTTTTTTAATTTTTTTTAAACGTAGTGATGCATTGAAATTTCACATAACAATAAAGCAGAACGTATTGACCTAAAAGTAAGAGAGAGAGAGAGAGCGAAAGAGAGAGAGAGAGAAAGTGAGAAGGTGAGAGACCAAGTGCGCGAGGAGCAGGTAGACAGCGAAAGACACAGGGTGAGAGAGATAGAGAGAGGAGAAAGATAAAGGAAGAGAAACAACCAGGAGATGGTAGAATACATTTGATCCCACCAAGCGAACGGCTGGAAATCCCCGTCTAATTTTAGTAAGGGGGTACAAACACTTCAAGCTGTCCACTACAACTGACACAGAAAAACACATGATAAGCACTGGACTAGTGACAACTGGCTGCCTTGGAATGACAGGGTCGTAAGTCCAGTCAACCAAGTTTTGAGAAAATGGTCTCCAAAGTTTAGGCATGTTATGATATTTTTACAAGTACCACTAAAACCATCTGTTTATAACAGGCAAAATTGGCGTCTCACATGCTTAAGACTTACATAGGATAAAAAAAACAAAAACAAAAAAAAACACACTGCCAAATGTGTGGTAAAATGTTTAACTCTATTTTGTAAAAAATTTGGACTTACGACCCTGTCATTCCAAGGCAGCGAACTGTCCTTGGATCCCGTGGTAAAGCGGTAGCAAACATCGGTAAGTGTTCTATTTTTAGCAAGGGGTACAAACACTCCACCGGGGATTTCCAGGTTTTTGCTTACTCGAATATGAACTATTTCTCCGCATTGCATAAGCAAAGGAGAGGTAATATAATAATAATAATACTCAAAACAACAATAATAAATTAACACCATTAATAAGATCAGCGTCATCTACAACACCAATAAATCATAAAGCTATACTAAAGCTTCGAGTTATATTTACTTTATCAAAGGGAACGACCCGACAATGAGTACTTTGATTCATACAAGTTGCACGTAAATTAGAAGGACGTATTACAGTGAATACTTAACTTATATAACCCTCGGACTGAGACAGGAGACTAAGTATTTTAATTAATTAAGCAATTTTACTGGCAAAATCCATTTGCTAAAACAAATAAATAAATAATAAAATGTATATATAAAACGGGGTAACACCCTGAAACTGTTTTGCTGAGTATGAGTATTTCTTTTTTTTTTTTTTTTAATGGAGTAAGAAAACGAGAACGGATAAGAAAGATTGTAATTTAGAAAATAGCAAGTATATTATATATAAATCCCAAGCATAAAATCAAAATCTGAACTTTTCCTGGCATATTTCTGAAAAACAAAAAAAAAAAACAAAAAAACTATAGATCTACTTCGACAGGACTCAGGTTTAGAACATGCCAAGTCCACTCTACTACACAAAGCTAACAAAAACTTTTCAATGCTCAGATTTAGATGGGCTAGTCTATTTTGCAATGTCTAACAAGTGAAATAAAAAAATACCAATAAGGTTCAAAATTCAGAAAACTGTACTTACAATCACAAAGAAAAATTAATTTAAGTATTTCCTCAAGATTCACATTAACTTAGATAAGTTATGTCCACTATGCAATATAAGGTATCTGCCATCACTTGGCCTGGCAAGGTCAGGTGATATTAAGTTATCACTGCTTTATCACTGCGTGCAGATAGGGCGTATGGTGTCAAGTTTGTCATCCCATGCATTTCTACACGGCCGGCGGGCATACGTTCACAAGGCCACACAATCCCACGAAGCCAACAGGTCAACAGCTGCTGGACAGTACGCACAGGTCAGAGTCAGAAAGAACGGCATAGACCAGGCTAGAAACAACTGCACATACATGTTGGAAAGAACAGCACAGACAGTAAATGAACTTGTGTAGCAAACAGTGTGTCTTTTAAACCTGTAGATCTGTTTTGCCAGTCGAGGGTGTTGATCGCTGGACAGGAAATGTAAGAAATCATGCTAAGTTGTAAGTTCTAAACACTGTGCACTTTGCCTACAGTATTATACAAAAACTCAAAACTTCGGTATTGTTGCGGTATTGCATTAAAAAGCGTGCCATTAGAACGTAAATGAGACAATAAATTGACTAATTAACAATCTTGGCATAGAAAAAACGTCATAGATTTTAGGTTGCCTCTCGCAGAGATGTATATTAAGCATTTGTCATTGCGATATTTTTCACATTAGTTGTTGTTTCTGGTAATGGTAAATGACAAACAGTAGTGTAGATGGAAGCAGTCGAACAGAAGAAAACAAGTGGACCGACAACATGGCGTAATGGACAAAGAAAATATTTTGCAGAGACCCAGGTCTTAGTTCACAACTGAGGCGGATGGAGAAGACTTGACCATACCTCCCCAGGAAGCGTCCGAGAGACTTCCGTCAGACGGAGTTACGGATTAAGAAGAAGAAGTAGAGGAATAGACGAAGGAGGAAGAAACTCGCACATGTCTTGCATATGTGTCTTATATGTGTCTTATACATATATAACAACTTAAATGTGTGTCTTAGAAGACAATAATCATATGGATTTCTGGGGTTCAAGGTCTAATCTGTTTACAAAATAAAACTCTCGTGATCGCTTTTACATCAAATAAGAAGAAAGACAATATATTGTTTATTAGTTTTTAAAGCTAAAAGTAAAATATCATGATCTTAAGAGGGATAACAAGAGAAAAGGGACAGAAAGAAAGAAAGGGGAACGGAGGAAGGGATGAGAAGGAGAGAAGAAGATAGAGAGATAGAAAGATACTAGATATTGACACAATGATAAAAAAAACAACAGATAGTACAAGGTACTAACAGAACGATCAGACTGCTCCAAACAGCTAATTAAGTCAGTCAGTACTGAACAGCTGGTAGAACTAAAGCTTTCTGATTAAATTAGCCAGAACATGCTATTCACATCTCTTCACCTGCCCAAAATGGGTCACAATTACCAGGTCTAACATTCTTAACCCAAACTTTTCAAATCTAGTTCGAACACTTAATAAGTTTCACTGCTTCGTACCGCAGGATGATCGCGGCGGAAAGAATGGATGGAAAACCTAATATATATATGAAAAATTCTATCGAAGACGGCCTAGACCGACAAATTTCACTCGGACAAATTAATGATGAATCCATCATAGCCTATCTGCAATCTGCAATATTTATACGAGCACAATGGGCGTCTAAAACACAGTACCATCCAGCTTCTTCATTACAAACTACCAAAGATCTAACTTTACAATTCCAATTTTATCACGAATATGCAAGATGTATTTCTGACTGTTAGATAACAATGTTAATTTATTAATAAAGTGACTATTTAGTTATCTGAAACTAAACACGGTTTTGATGTTCTTGGCACTAGAAGTGTCCAGCTGCTGATCAGTTCCACTACTCCTTCATTTTTCTTTGCGATTGAATATTTCTTCAAATACCAACACTTATGTAATCCAGAAGTTCCACCGGGTCGTGTATAACTGAAAACTCTGTCTCCCGATTTCAAACATGACCGCGAAGCAGGATGTTAGAATGACCGCCTGACCGCCGACGCATGCGCGGGATATCTCGTGTTGCTCAGCAATGGAGAGCGCGTGGTGGAATTTACAATACACCAGGAAAGTACTCCCTGTATATCGTCTTTAGTCATTACGTTCATTTCTGGAAGGTAAATAACATTCTTAGATAACTTTAAATACAATAACAGCAGCTTTCACTGACACCATGCAGGTTAAAATTTGGTATAACTTCCGAACTCTTCTGCAGTGAAAAGATGGCTGTGACTAGCGTGCATCTCCTCCAATGGGATGCCGAATATCGCCCGCCATGTTATTATCTATCTATACATTCACAATCAATGTCGTCAGATAAAGGCAAACAGTGGCAGACTGAAAACAAAAATATATCTGAGGCTTGCGAGAGAGTTTTTACTTAAGTTATTGATGAGTTTCCTTGTTCTGATTAATATTTCGCTGTAACTGTTGTTGTTGTTGATGATGATGATGATGATGATGATGATGGTAACGATAATAGTGATGGTGATGATCACGAAAGAGGTGGGTGATGACGATCATGATGATAATGATGGCGTTCTTATTGTTGTCAATGTTATAGTCATTATCAGTGGTGTTTTAGCAATAATGTAGTTTTCCTTGCTGTTGACGATGGTGGTCAGGACCGGTGGTTGTCAATATTGTAGCTGTTGTTGTTGTTGTTGATGGGAAAAGGATGTTGTTGTTATATATTGTCACTGTTGCTGCGGCTGTTGTCAGTATGACTGATGTTATAGATAGGCTTGACAATAACAAAGAAGAGGTGAGGGCGTACCTGGGATTTAATGGTTTAATTGGTCCACCTTCCACACCTTTTACGTCATCGGATATCTGTCAGACAGGATCAAATCCCAGCCATTCTAACTGCAGGTGAGCTAATGAACAAAACATCTGCTCAAGTGGACAAGGAAAGGGACAGATTCACAATAGCTGTGATGTGTAGGCTACCTCGTAACTCTCGACATTTTGAGTGCGGTCTATTTATGTATTTATGTATTTATTTATTTATTTTTCAATAATAAATGATATATTTTTTTTTTACCAGTGCTTTTCTTCTTCTTGTTATCCTGGTTTGTGTGTGTCTGTGCTTTAATTTATGGGGGAGGGGGGGGGAGGAAGGAGACGAGTGTGAACGGGAGGAACGGGGCATACGAGAACCAACGTATTGTAAGAAAAAGACTATTATGTTAAGATCAGTCCGGCCCCAGGGTTGCATAAAATATCTGCCCGACGTTCTCGTTTTTCTAATCCTTGCTTTTTTTATTGCTCACAATAGGGTAGAGTAATCCCTCCCTCTCCCCATCCATCTCCAATCCCTGTACAATTATTTCACTGAACGCTCGTGTGAGATTGTAAAACGCAGGCTATTTTACTATATCCTGGACCGACATGACTTTTACCTTATTATTATAATTCCTAAATCGAGAATTCTCCGAAGTAACGTTAGTAGTTTTACCGGCTGACTTATACGAGATCTGGACCTCTATGGAGCTTACAGAAGCAATCATGAAAAAAAAAATCAAACAAATAATAGGAAAAATAAAAAGAGCAATAACATTATAAAAAGGCGCCTTCTATTTGGGCCAGCTGGCCCAGCTAAACCCTACAGTGTATTGGGGCCTATTGATGCGCCTCTTTCTCTCTGCACTGTAAGAAAGTTATTTCATCCAGTTAGTTATGTAACGTGTCGAGAGGGGAGGCTACCTCAACCCCATGAATGAATATCGTATTATACGAGTAAGGATATGTGTAGGCAGCATTTATTTGTCACTAGGTAGAGGGATCAATTTTTCCTAATTAAGAGTCACAAACATCATTAGCCCGATACAGATCTATTTGTAATGACCAATAATAATTGGATGATCGTATCCTCTACTACTTGTATGTGTTCATATGGGTTTACCATAGTGCTAATTGCTTTGTTTCTGGGTATGGACGTGTGAGCGCATGTGTTATGGCCCTGTATTTGTAAAGTGCCTTTGTTCTACATTTTATTGGATTTTTATTTTACTTTCTGTAAAGCGGCCAGAGCCATTTAATGGGATTGTGTGCTATATATATATGCACTTCATTATTATTATAATTATTATATGTTTTGTCATTCTTGTTACATTAACAAAACAGGATTTTTTTACGTCGGTCAGTCTGACGACTGCCTCAGGTTCATTGTACTTGTCGAGCATTAGCCTTATAACAAAAGAACCAAACTTTTTAATTCATATACAAAAAAAAAAAAAAAAAGAAAATTATTCCTGGAAAACGTAGTTAATTTCTGATTTGAATTTTCTATCATTTATTAATTTCTTATTTAAGGCTGAGTAAGAACAGACATTCGTCAAAAAAAAAAAAAAATATTTTTGATGAACACTTTTAGTACTATCATTACTTAAGATTCCCCAAAAATTTGCCTCAATAGACAAACGGTCAGAATTATCGGCTTATGTTAGTCCTCTAATGTCACATTAAAATCACTAGATATCCTGTTCAATAACCCTAGATCGCCATAACCATCGACAGATTACCGAGGTCATTCCTATTTGGTTTCAAATTCCTATTTGGTTTTCATTCCTATTTTCAGGGAACAGAGAAAAATATTTGAAGTGAACCAAGTCATGAATAACTGATGTAGACAATTATTGTGTGTAAGATGCTGAGAAGCTGACACACTGATTAACACAAAACATGACGTAAGTCCTTGTGATTTTTTTTTGTTTTCGAAATTCAAATGATGAACCAGATTCAGGGTAGTGACAAAATATTTCAATGGGCAAATTTAGAGCTGAGCTATCTGTCTTTGGCTCAGGAGTTCTGTATCTATTTTTACTACAAAGCATGCGCCAAATATACCCTAACTATTTATGTTTGATATAATTATTGCTGAAGTTTTTGGAATTTATGGTCTGCATTTCTTGAAGTCTGATTTTGTTACAATTCATACTTCTATAAGTATGTATTTGTTACAGTCTGTGTGTT
Organism: Peronia verruculata; assembly: GCA_038406235.1. Taxonomy (NCBI): domain Eukaryota; kingdom Metazoa; phylum Mollusca; class Gastropoda; order Systellommatophora; family Onchidiidae; genus Peronia; species Peronia verruculata. The sequence continues at coordinate 1,802 of JBCAUA010085449.1, read as the reverse complement.
TGTTATATCCTGCTTCTGTTAAACTGTGTTTGTTATAATCTAGCTTTCACTTTTAGTAGAAAGTAGCCTATTTTGTTACCGTTTCTGTCTGCAGTAAATCTTGGGCTGAATTTAATTATTTTAATTTACATTTTGTTTTAAAAGTTTATCTATCATACTTTGTACGGTATTTAGTCTATTATTGTTCTACATGTCTTGGTCTCATTTTTTTTTTTTAAAATCACAGCCTAAATGCCTAGGTTTGTTAGGGTGTTTTGGTTTTATTTTTTTTACATCATATGTACCTAAGGGATGAACTCCAGAAATCGCTCCGTACAGAAACATCAGATTCCCAGCCAAGCAATGAGTGACCAGCTGTGTAAAACAAGTGGAACTGGAGCATCCCTTACTAACAAACAGCATACAGATTTAAAGATGCAAGATTCTGATTGAATGAACATTACTAGGGGGTGGAACAGTGACAGATGAAATAGCATTTGTTGTTGTTGTTGTTGTTGTTGTTGTTGTTGACATTGATGTTATCGTCGTTTTACGTTTCTTCCTTCAAACAAAAAAGTAAAAGAAAAACTTGTCCGAGCTCAATTTGAGTTTGTCAAAACAAATGTAAATGCCTGAAATTAGACCTCACTTGTTTTAAGTCCAATATCTCAATGCACAAAAATGTCGACTTTTGTTTCTTTTATCATTTTTCAAGACTATGTGAGGAGCAATTGTTTGTTTGTGTTGGGGTTTAACGGCACATCAGCACGATCATGTCTACATTGTGCCAAATGTGAGGAGTAAAAAGGACATAGTGATAACTCTACGTCCCCTTCTGTGCCATATTTATATTTGTCTATTCCTTCATTGTCATGCAAAGAGAACTTAAATACTCAAAGGAAAACATACAGAGAAAAATCTCATTGACAGCAAAACACAGACGATGAAATGACAAACTTCATTTCTAACCTGCATTGAAGGCTTTATATTATTATGTTCTCTGAGTCATAACGCTGCCTTTGCTACGAGTTTTGTTTTGTTTCTTTTTTTAAACCAGTGAGCTTAGCAATACTAGTTATCTGCTCTTGGAGGCCACCCTAGACCACTGATGAAACTTCGATATTGCTTGCAAAAAAAAAAAAAAAACGTAATGGGAAGAATAAAAGAAAACGATGAAAACCAGCTTTAAGTTTTGAAATTTCGCGAAAATCCAGGAACCAAAGTCTTGGAGAGAAAGAGATTACATAACACTTCAGAGACAAATATTAATTTCCATATCAAACTTTTTATTTTTTGAAAGCTCAAAATGTTCACTCTTACGAGCTTGTACATAAAAGGACTGCCTTTCATGAAAAATAAAAGTATATTGGCTAAATATCGTTGTAATTAAAGTCATTATCTTATGTCGTCAGAGTCGGAAAAATTATTTAAACTTCATTTTGATAAATGACATATCTATATAGTTCTATACGAGTTGTAGAAAATAAAACCTGTAAATATAGTAAATTAATGTTCTAGTTAACAAAATTAGAAATTGTCGAGATGGCCGAGAATAAAGACACCAAGTAAGTTGACAGTAGGAAGGTTGTATCTGTGTACAATGGAAATGTACAGGTTGTTCGGAATGAAAAATTAATGTGGAAGCCGGTGTAGAAACGAAAATAGAAACGTCCAAGTCCTTGAATGTAAAATATAAATAATGTGAAAAAGTAAGGCCGATGTGCTCACTGAAAGTACAGCCAGTACTTATGATCGAGTCAAATTATGTTTTTCTTCTATTATTGTTTTCTTTATCATCGAATCAAAGGCATAGAAAGAAGAAA
>JBCAUA010085438.1:0-10645 GCA_038406235.1 Peronia verruculata | reverse complement strand
ATAGATAGATAGATAGATAGATAGATAGATAGATAGATAGATAGATAGATAGATAGATAGATAGATAGATATCATATGAAAGAGGGCTAGTAAACTCTGTGTGTGTGCGTGTGTGTGTGTCGTCCTCCAGGTAGCGGAGGGCCTGTTGGAGGGCACGGAGCGGTCTGACCCCAAAATCCGCTTACCACAGCCTACTTAAAAGACGAGGGTTAAAGCCTCAAACTCTGGGGATGTTTAGACTTTTACGCAAGAGAGCCAGACTTGGTGAGGTGAAAATAATAATATGTACGTACAATCTGACCATTCTTTTAACAATTAACACAATACAAAATGATCTATTCATGGAATTCTTATTGCAAATGGCATACTTTTCACCTCACGTAGAACACAAAATCTCAACATGTCTGTACCAAAATCTGTCTTGCTCTCATATTTCAAGAGATGGGCCGCATTCGGCCCGCGGGCCGGACTTCGGACATGCCTGTTTTAAGTGGTCGCTAATACATCCCACAAATACGCCCCGCTCCCTCCCTGCAACACCCCCCCCCCTTCCGGCCTATTCCCGCCCCACCCACAGCTTGAATGCTTTCCACCCACTGCCGCCCGCCTCAGTCTCTGTTTATTTTCCTTGCAGTTTGCCAAACACCTGATGAATTCGTTCCTTTCTCTAACTCCACTGTTGCTTTAATCCGCTGATCTTCAGGTCCACCCTTTCTTCCCCCCACTGTTTTTCTCCCTCATCCCTTCTCTCTCTCTCTCTCTCTGGACCGCCGATGTTTTCCGCATGTCGGTTTGAACAATGTGTTCCCCATATTGAGCACAGAAAAGACTGGAGTCTCCCCAGTTTCACAAGGATGTAGGCCTGGAACGACCTAAAGTTTTTTTTCCCCCCCCCCCCCGAAATCCTCCATAACTGCAAAATCCGCATGATGTGGGCTAGACGCGGATTAGCCCGAACAATATTCATTTAAACAGTCAGAATAGGATGTTTATAACTGACTACACTGGGCTTACACATGTCACATTACACGCAGTTACAATAGGCCCAGTATAGTACAATCAAGCGCTCATATCCCGATACGGCAAGCCTTGTGAGACTGAAGGGACCGAAGTCAAAAAAAGACCAAAGTGCTCAAAATATACCATGTATTCCTGTGTCGTTAACATGCTCTCGTTAACATGCTCTCACCTGTTTACTTAACAAAATCCTGGCGATATCCCCGTTCCCACCCCATCCTCAACCACGACATCATGTATGCCAAATCACGTTCATTCTGCGTCCAGACCTATACATGTATTGCTAACATGCTTAACTAAACGTCTTTTTTTTCTTTATACATCAGGCAGGCCTCTATTCCAAAATAGTGCCACATGACATTCCACATTTTTACACATAGATTATTACAATTTTCTGATAGTTTTCACCTTGTAATTTTTGATGCTCCACATTTGTCCTTCGGTATACCTTTAAACTCGTAAACGTATTAAACGGAAACCGTGCTGAGTGGAAAATGTAGCCCTGACCGACCTGATGTGCAGTTAAATCCCAACACAAACATACATCACTGTTTAATTACTGCTGAACCTTTTGCAAAGTTTTTTTTCCCACAAAAGTAAAAGATAAACTTTATGCTGTTTAATGACTGTTAAACAAGAGGCAACAGAAATAAATCACGATTCTATGGAAGCAGCACCATCAAGGAAAATGAGTTTTGTGAACATACGTTGGTATTTGTTAACAGCAGTGAGGGGAGGCGGGGACAATTTTTAGACCAGTGACGTATAGCAAGTACCTATTTGTCTGACTAACAAAACCACAGACAAAGACATGCCCAGGTTTGGCCACCAAAATAGGACGTAAATATTTTGTGTGCCATGCATAAGTCATCAGCTAAGTCATACATAAATCCGGCACTGAGCACGCTTTGTTTACAAACACTTTCAAAGGCATGTGAATCTCTCTCTCTCTCTCCCTCTCTCTGTCTCTCTCTCTCCCCGTTTCCTGCTCTCACCCTATAAATGCCAAGTCTCTGACACAGATACCTTACTGTCTCTTCCCTATACAAACCGACGATTCTCTGTCGACTATCGGGCTACTGGGTGCCAGAAAACAAACTTGGTTAAAGTTTGTACTTTCTATTTAGTCTTTGGCATGAGTGGGGTATGCAGAACGTGAAATTCCAAACACTTATTGACTTTTTGAATTTCACTTCGCAAGGGCTCTGCAGTAGAATTTACTAAGGTCTGCGTATCATTAAAAACACTAACTGAATCAGAGAACATGTTTGCGTTAAATCCAAAGATTGATTGAAGCCTTTTAAATTTCACAAAGGCTCGGCAGGAGAAAGGTTTGCGTGTCGTTAAAAACATGAATGTGCTTAACTGAGAATGCAGTTGCGTTAAATTCCAAAGATTCATTAAGGTCTTCTAAATTTCACGTCTCATGGGCCCAGCAGTAGAGGTGTTAGCGTACCGTTAAAAACATGTGCATAATTGAATTGAAATATAGAGCATATTGAGTTGCGTTAAAATCCACCGATTCACTGAGCCCCTCTGAATTTCATTTCTCAGTGGCCTAACTGTAGAATGTATTGTCACAGAATTGAGCGTAACTTTACTATATATGTATGTCACCTTTCCTCTCCACCTTTCCGTGTTAAACAAATAAAAATCTTCTGTTCCCATAGCGGATTCTCCTTTTCTCTTCACGATCCATCCCCATGCCCCTACCGTCGCTGGCGGCCGCTCCTCGTACAGGTTTGACTCAAGACATCTGTTTTGCCCAGCCGTCCACTTGGGCTGATCGCCTCGGACTGACTAGGGGGTACCAGCGGGCTGAGTAGTGGGAGGAACTGTTTGCTGGCGATGAGGCAGCACTGTGTGATAGAGAGGCTTGGCTTTGTTAGCGCCAAATCTCATACTCCACAGAGCCAAGGAATGTTTCGGTTCATCATTGTCGCGGAAGCTGTTGCTGCTGATGATGAACGCCCGGCGTGGTGATGGGGTTCCAGTACCATCTGACTCCATCGGTATGGGCCGAGAGATAGCGATACCCGCATTCATCAATAGCCGAGATTTTCCCCCGGGAAGAACACAAGACTTGGCTCTGCGCGTCACGTTGAACACGTCTGGACCCCGTAATTGAGGATGTTACTTTATTGATGGTGTTATCCGACAGTGATGGAATTTCTCTTTAGTTTGTGGATTTGTATTAAGGAAGTTAATTACCAGGACACAGGTGAGTTTACAGATAACAGCCATCATTCACTTTATGTCGCCCGAGGGAAAAAAGGGGGGGGGGGGGTGTCAATCAGTGAAAGTTTGTTTGTGTTGGGGTCTGACAGTACACCAGCACGATAACGGTTATATTGTGCCTAACACGGTGAGGGCTGAAAGTTGTACAACTGATAGAAATAACTTCCCTCGGATAAGAAGAGAGATTCCTCTTCAAGGTGGTAATTGAATTACGAGCTATCTATCAATTCAAAACTAGACTATACAAAGGGTATAAGTCAGCTGTGTGCTTTCATTTTCTGATATTGCGGGTGTTTTTCTTTGGGGTCAATGGCTGCTATTTACCCACTTGCTTTGCTTCTAAATGTGAAAAACGTCCAACCTGATTTTCTGCCAGTGTTATGATAACCTGGATATTGTGAATTCAGATAAATTATCAGGCCCAGGAAGTCAAAATGTGCCTTTGCGAGACTTTCGTGGAAGAGAATAAAAGTAAGCCAGATAGGGAGGATCAGGAATGAGGGGTTTGGATACTGACTTCAAATTTCACCGGCAAAACATAACGGATTTCATGTCTTTCGGCCAGGTGTGTTCGAAGTTCCATTAATTTTTTCCTTTTGTCACTGTGGTGCGGTTTCATCACTTTATCTGCAGCTATTTTTCTGGTGCTCGATAAGATCATACTAGAGAAATCAACGATTGGTTTAGCTGTTTTCTGGTGCTTAATATATGTTACTAGAGATTTCAACAATTCATTTAGCTGTTTTCTGGCGATCGATAGGATCATACTAGAGAAATCAACGATTGGTTTAGCTGTTTTCTGGTGCGCAGTGAGACCATAGAAGAGAAATCTACAATTAATTGATTTATTGTTTCCTGGCGTCCATAACATACTAGAGAATGTGCTCTTCATTTAATCCTTCCATTCCGTACCTACACGAACCCGTCAGTTCTGAATGTGCTTAGAAACTGCCCAGCGTACTCGTGATCGATGGTGGGAAGTCTTGAGCTGAAGGAGCTTTAGTGAGGCTGTTTATCCTCATCTGTTTCAAGTCAGCCGTGACAGTGAGAGCTGGCGACAGCGAACAGTCGAAACACCTCTGGATGTTACTGACTGAAATTTCACCTCTCACCTTCCGAGCGAAAGTAAACACAACAAAGTATTTCGGTTCAAGTTGAAACAACAGCCCAGGCCTCAGGAAACCCATTTTTTCGGTGACCTTTCGGGGGCGAACTTTTGTTACATTTAAAGGTCAGGATCGTTACTTTTTCACTTCTACATAACACAAATCATTCGTGTCGCTACATTCATTCAATCACGAAGTCAAAAAGCAGACAGGAGCGTTCGCGAAAGCGCTAGTTTTCTCTCCCCTCTCGACAATCTTTTTCTCTCTCTTCTCGCTCGTTCTTCTTCCACTGTTCAGATCGCCACCTTTGTTCACAATTGTTCTACATGTTTCTTCACTTTCTAGAAAACCAGGACTAACTGCATCGATAGATTATTCTCAATATATACTGCGTTCCTTGGTTTTGCTTAGGAATTTAGTTGAACAACACAACCCACACTTATGCTCATACATTACATGTAAAATTCAACGCACGATTTCTAACAACTATGAAATTTAGTGCCGAGATGTCACCACCAGAGCTCTGACATTTCCTGCAATCTGTCTCCCCGCATGGTGATCATACACGCAAGCCTCATCATTAATCAGCTGACAGGAGGCTGAAAAGCTTACCAAAGCCGTGACCGGCAAGCCTTGACGACAGCCCACAGAAGGGGACAAAATCAACCCTGTCTTCCTCTCGTTAATTTCAAGGATTGCCTTTGGCACCTCAATTTCGTCATCGAACGTTATAGGCATTTTGCCACAAAAGATGAAAAGAGAAGGGGGAGGGATGAAGGGGAAGGGTTCCTGGGATGCTCAGCTAATCAAAAGACAGTCGAGTCGTTTGTCGCTGGAGCCAGCTCATCAATCAAACATCTTGAAATCGATTATCAACTCCTATGGTCTAACGACGGTCAGCAAACTGTTCTACTGAATACCGAAACTTTACTTTTTTTGTTTGTCTGTTTGTTTTTGTTTTGAATGATCATTCTCCCTTCCTGTGACAGACTTTAGTTATGGTAAATGAAGACTGTGCGATTCCTTGAAGTTAGTTGAACAATCGATTTGTGCCGACCAAGCGAACGGCTGGAAATCCCAGCGTAACTTTGGTAAGGGGGCACAAACACTTCCAATTGTTCACCACTATTGACATGGCAAAAACAACAAAAATGGACGGGACCGGTGACAAGTTGTAGTTGGATCTTGTGGAGAAGCGGTGACAAACATCAGTGAGTGTTCCATTTTAGCAGTGGAGAACAAACATTCCGCAGGGTATTTCCAGATTTTTTGCTTAGTCGAATATGACCTATTTTAGAGCAAAAAAATAATATGACGATTTATTTCGACGGGATGTAGCGATACATGCACGTTTAACAAAACAACAACTGAAAAAATGTGACCATGTGTGACTCCTGTCGTATCCGCATGGGTACAAAATTCCTAATGAGTGCTTCAGACAGCGCTTAGACGAGAATAATCACTGAGATATTTAGAGGTCGGTCATATGACTGGAAATGTGGCTCACACATGGAATTGATGGGGTGTGAATACCTCAATATGCTCATCACCGGTCAAGAGGGCCATGTCTTGCGTCCCCCCGGGGACCCAAGGTGTACAAGTAGGCTCTCTGCTCCCATCGGCAGGTGGTGTAAGATTGCCATCGGTGGGTTATCTCCCATGGAGTACCACCCTCGACATTCCAGGCGAGACATCTTCTCTCTCTCTCTCCTTGCTCCTGTCTTCCGTCCCGCTTTCTTTCCTCTCTTCTTCTTGACGTGTAAACGCATCTTACCGTGTCTGACACAATATAGCCGTCATCGAGCTGATGTGTCGTTAAACCCAAACACAACAACAGCCTGCCTTGCGCAGAACAAAACATAAATCAATGAGTGAGCAAAAATCTCTCCATCATGTGATCGATCTCGAAATGACTCATTCCCTTGTATCAACGAAACGATATATACTCGATTATGATGCAGATTCTATAAATAAAGCTGATAAAAAGTTTTGTGAAAGCAGCATTTTGAGTCACTTGCATCTAGCTTTTTACCACAACGAGAACCTACACTAAAGTCAAAGTGATCTAGAGGAAGGGAGAGTCAGTACGATAGCGAGGCGCTTGCGTTCCTTGGTATCTGCAACGTCAAATTGCATCAATCTGAGAGAGAAAAAAAAAAGTCGTCACCTTCTCCATTCTGGATTAAAACAGTTATAATCTTGGTAATTGTTGGTCTAAATTGGTGCAATAGATCTGTTCTGACAAACCAAACGGCTGGAAATCCCCGTCTAATTTTAGTAGGAGGGTACAAACAATCCAGACTGTTCACTGTCATTGACATAGTAAAAAACATATAAAAATGCACGGGACCGGTGACAACTGTTCTGGGATCTCGTGGTGGAGCGGTAACAAACATCAGTGAGTGTTTTATCTTTAGCAGAGGGTACAAACGCTCCGGCTGGGATTTCCAAGTTTTTGCTTAGTCGAATATGAACAATGGGAGATCGTTTCGCTGATTATCTGCCCTTTCCAAAACAGGGATTTGTGTAAGGGGAGATCATTTTGACCACACTTTTACTTCCCTTTGCCAGGCAAAAGATGTGTTGAGCGAGCAGAGCAAGCAGTGTAAAAAGGAAAAAAAAATTTACTGCTTGCCATTCGAAAGTCTGATCGACAAAATATCTGATAAAATTATAACAATAAGAAGAAAACATCCTCTTTACATCATATGTTTTTGGAATTTTTCATGACTTTTGTTTCAAGCAAAGGGCTCAAAAGTGAGTTTTTTCCTCTTTGCACTACTAGTTCAATCTCTCTTTTGTCTGGTAAAGGGAAGTAATAGTACTGAGCACAACTAATCTCCTATTTGAAACGGTGCACATACGGAGTAACGCGAAAACCTCATTAACGCACTATATTTTTGTGAACATGATTGTATACCGCGCGAGACTACTACCAAACTTATCTCAGATGCATTTTGGCAAAGGTGCGGCAGCATCTTCTCAAGCCTCCATCAGCTTGCAGGCCACACTAAAAATACACTCTTGAGTGTGTGTTTATAACTCTGAGCCTTCTCACGTTGTTGTTGACACAGCAGCCCTGCTAGGCCTGCCCCACAACGGTGTGTATATAATTCTCCTACTTCATCAATGGTAACGTACGTCTGTCAGTCTGTCACTGACGGGTGTGAAGTGAGGACTGGGAGAGTGTTTGCTTTGACAAGACGGTACGTTGGCCTTCAATTGTGTAATTCTCTGTTTGAGCTCTTCTCCTTCTCTTTTTTTTTTTTTGTGGTCTTTTTGAAGTGGTCTTTTTCGTTAGTTTTCGATTATTTACGTAAGTTATGAAAGCTGTTTTTCTTTTTCAAATTCTTCATCCTCATTCTTGTTTTCGATATTTCAGTTGTTCTTCTTTCTACCTCGGATATCAAGTACTCTGTATATACATGTACTACTTTGTCCTCTTTCTTCTGTTTCATCCCTTTGCTCTTCTCTCTCTCTCTCTCTCTCACCTCGTTAACTTTCTATGTAATATGTCCTCATTTTTTTTCTCTCTCTCTCTTTCTTTTTTTTTTTTTTTTCGTCTTTATCAAGGTATTCTCAATTCCTTTATACATTTTTTCTAGCTCGAGTCAGACTTAAAACTACTAGGTATATTTTGACCTCGCCACGGGAGCTCGTTAGCTAATGGTTACTGGATCACTTATTAAGCTCATCGTCTTGAGGTTCTCGACTCGCAAAGAGAGAGTCAAGCCACCTTTAACCACTTCACTGCTACGCCAGTTTTGCAGTCCTGAGGCGGCGGACTGACCGTGGCCCAAGATGGAGCTAAAAACTAGTTTCTAGTTCCATGCCCGATTGCCGTGGACGCATCACTAACATTTTCCCGCAACGGAGAAACTGATCTTTTGGACGTATCTGGTACTGTTCTTGGCAGGGAAGTTGATAAAGTTACGCTATAATTAGGCTGCTTTACATTTAAGTGCGAGTCAAGGTTTACTTCATATTATATATCAAGTAGTAAGAAGCACCTTGGTGTAACAGTTAAGACCAACTCATAAGAGTTCAGATATGAAGGCTCCAGTGATAAAGCCAGGTAAGTCACATTTTTGTAAAAAAAATAAGTTATTGTCCCGTCGTCATAAGGCAGACTGCTAAGATTTGCTAATCAGGACAATAATTAGGAAAAACCAGGTAAGTTCTGCTAAAAAGAGAATTTTTAAAAAGGTATACAGTGAAAAACTATAGACCTCGAAACTTTAAGTTCTGTTTTTCTCCTTTTGTAGAAAATGTGACTTATCTGGTTTTTCCACTGGAGTCTTCACTGGAAAGCCTATCTATACGGCCCCCGGTCCTCCGAATACGAGAATCACAGAGCAGATCGAACCTATGTTTTGACCCAAAACAGCGGCTCTATTTTACTGGTGGCCATTCAATCTTTCCGGTCGATACCTTTGTCCATACCAATACCCGTTGGCTGTATTATGTATCAGGCACAAAATTTCCGGTACCATATTTCTTTGGGTCGAGTAATTTTCTCTGGCCCTTATTAACTCTATTAGTGTCAAAGGGCTCAATAAACAGAAGACTTGCTCGTTATTCTCTGAGAGTGTGACAGAAGTTCTGGTCCTTTGTCCGTTCGTTTACATCATCACATTCACCATTATCTAAACTGATATTTTCCGTTCTCTCCCTCACCATTATCATCATCATCATCATCACCATCGTTGTTCCTCCCGTAGACCAGTTGTCATTTGAAGCGCCTCAGAAAATCTAACAACCAGATTCCCTCATTTTTTCCTTGTTCTCTACCTTTCTCAAGGTGTCCTTAAGCTCCAGACCTGTCCACTCTCGTATGTTGTCATCCTATCTCTTCTTTTGTCTGCCTTTTCTTGTTCTTCATGAACCCCCCTATCCAAAAAGATCGTCTTTGCAAGGCCAGAAGCTCGCGTGACATGGTCATACCACATAAGTTTACTTCCCTCATATGAGATTTTTAATTCAACATATTTTTTTTTTCATCTTTTGTCAAATTCTGTATGATTCAAAATACATATTTTAAAATCTCTTTTTAAAACACTGAAGATGATGCAAGCAATGAGCAAAAGATTACAGTCTCAATAATATTATTTTTTTAAACGTCTTTTCACGGTAGTCCTCACAGGTCGCCCGTAGGTTTTTAACTGTCCCCCTCTTAAACACGAATGCATATCTTCACAGGAACTTTGACCCGCCAGTCGTTTCTATGACCCTATTAGTGTTAGTGTTTTTCTTACGCCTTTCAATCTTTAGAGAGTAGGATTATCTCGGCTTTTAGGAGTTGCCAGTTATTTGCTGAGATATTTTGAGGGCACAAATTCGGAATTTGGAAATTTTGCTCGGATAGATGGCACTCAGCCTACACTTCCATCGATTTTGAACTGCCAAGGGTTCTTTAACGTACGTAACGTATACACTGGACCTCCAAAATATATTCGCCCTTATCCGAGAAGGCTAGACGACGGGCTTCCCTGCCCAGACGCAGCCAAGGGCCCGCTGAAATATGCGGTTTTCGATCTTCGTGACCTGCATGCACGACCCGTGGGTCGATCCCGGCCCGTTTCCTCCACGAGCAGACGCCAAACCACAGAGCCACTGCGTCCCCTTCTTCACAGGAACTTTAACCCGCCAGTCGTTTCTACTGACCCCACAAGTAGTAAGTAGTGCTAATCACTTGGACCTAGAGTCTTCTATTCCCTCTTCCTTCCAAGGCCTCTTTTCCTTTTCTTATCCTTCATTCCATCTTTTCCCATCAATGTGAATGTTATTCTTGGACCCTCCCTATGTTTTTGCTCCGGCCCCCATCCCCCCCCCGCTTTCTCATTCCTTGTTCAAGTTTGTCCCACGTTTCATTTTCCGACCCTCCCCCTTGATCAGAATTTTACTGTGTAAATGAACCCACCGTCTTGGGCACAATATAGATCTAGCCGTTATCGTGCTGATGTGCCGTTAAACACCAAAACCAAAAGGAAAACCGAACCGAACCGAATTCGCTGTCTTTTTTTGTCTCTCCATCCCACCAAGGCTCTCTCCCCTTCTTTCCATCCATGACTACTGTTATTGTGCCCTCAATTTCTTTTCTCGTGTCCTCTCTCCGACATCTGGCCCTTTTCTCTCCATCTCTAAATTCGACTTTTTTCTAGCAACGTCTAGCGTATTTTTCCGCCCTCCTTCCACTCCAGCCCTGTGATGTTTATTTTTCCTCACCTCCGATTCCTGGGTCTAATCCTCTCCCCTCCCTTCCTTTGGACTTCTAAGAGCCTCCG
>JBCAUA010085427.1:0-10645 GCA_038406235.1 Peronia verruculata | reverse complement strand
GCAATAATCTAAGCGCGACAGTATAAAGGTGGAAAGAACTGTTTTCATAGCAGTATCATTGAAATAGGGTGCTAGATAACTTATATACAGCTAGATTAGACACATATTCTAGATTAGATCTACATGCATGAAATCTAGCAGAGTCATTGCATATTAAGGTTTATCAATAGTGGTTATTTCATCTCCTTTACTTTTCTTACAGTGTTGAAGGATCATTTGGATGCACAGCAACTGAGATACGGGGTTGTACATTACAGCTGCAAACATGGCAGCAAAAGAAAATCAAAGAGTGCAGAAATTCAGCTTAACGAGAAGTAAGAATTCAGATTTTTTCTCTTTTTTCCATTGATTGATCTTAATCTAGATAAGTGATTCCTAACTTCGACCATCAAGTTATCTTACAAGGGACAAACTCAAAGTTTTATGCCATGGCTTCGAACATCATTGAATTCAAATACAATACTAAAATGTTCTTATCCATCACTCGATTCTTGGTAGTTGGCTGATAAGATTGGCAACTGATGCAAAACGGAACAAATGAAAAATGGGGACACACAGAGTTATTCTCTTTATTTATTTATGTGTGTGTGTGTGTGTGTGTGTTTTTTTTTTCACACTCTTCAAATTATTATCTCATAGAAAAAAAATATGTATAGGCATAAAATGTGAAAACTATCATAGTGGTATTTTACATAAAAATAGGGAGTTTGTGATTCGCCTCGATAGCGACGGGAACGTACGCGTTGACCCTGAAACGTCACTTTCGGAATTTCGCTGAGGGTACCGTGTGCAGATCTAATCGTCGTTTTGTTTCCAAACGGTCTGTATGCCAGCTATCAACGGTATTTGCCTCGGCACTAATTTCACTTTGTGGGTCATTTTACATTAAATTATTGCATTATTTCAAAATTTCGATCGTTAACTACCAAAGTGGCCATGCATTGAAAGATATTATTTATTTGAAAGCTATATGCTCGTTTAGCAGCGCAAATTCAATGGTTTGTTTAGAGGGCGTGTTTTGGTGTTATACATGCCCAGCATACGAAGCACAACCATCTGGCCTCTCCAAAGATTGTAGATCTAGATCTACGCTTCCAATGTTGTAAAGAAAGCTCTTAGTAATCAAGGACTTTCTTTACAGCAAGGATGGAGCAAGTTCTGTCGTATTGTAAGGCACAGCGTGACATTCGCTCGTATAAGGAACATCACGAACTGAAAGAAAAAAATATTGCTCAGTGTCCAGAAGCAGTTAATAATTATTTTTCAGGTAACTTCTGGAATGTTCCTGAGATGTGGGCCTCACTTGCAACATGAGATCTCAGACACTACATATCACCACAACTAACCATGCAGAAAGTTACCACCACAAATAAAGCAGCTCCCTCATTCTCAAACAAAACTCAAAGACTGTATTGCAACGCTTTTGATCTGTGACAAAGACATCAACAAAACGCAAAACGTTACATATCACATTAATAGTAAATCACAGCACTATAATACAGCACAGAAATGCCCAATAATTAACAAAATTCAACAGTACAGTCATGACCATTTTGGGGGCCAGCATCGTCACTGAACAGCTGGAACCTTCTAGAAAAATCTAATACTCTTGCACCTCATACAGAAAATTCGGAATGTTACATTGTTAAAGCGGAAAATACCTCTAGCAGTAACGTATATAAGACTGCCCCAGTTTACTGCAGCTGTGGGTTCTTTGCACGTTTTAATTTGCCTTGTCACCATGTATTTGCTCTTCACAATTTCAAAGAGATGGGTGTTTTTTCCTCTTAATTATTTAAAAACTCCAGATTTTACGAAAGACATGAACCCATGGCCTCATGTCAAGTCCTGTTCTTTGAAAACACTATTGGCCACTTCGAGACATTATTCCACTCAAGAAGGACGGTACAGAATTGCTTCTTCAACGACTGACAGGCTGAGTATTGTTCTTCAGATGTTAAGTGAAGACAGATCTAACGAAAGAACTTCACAATTACAGACATTTTTAAATCTCCTATCAGATGATAGAGACCTCATGGTTCTGGACATGACAGTGCCAGTAGCCAGTGCTGACAGAACAGAAGTACAGTTAGTGCAGGAACCTCTGGCCAACACAACTGACAGTTCTATTCCTGGCACTGTTTCAAGACATGACATGACAACTGCTAACCTTAACGACAGTTCTGTTCCTGACACTGTTTCAGAACTAAACATGACGACCGCAGAATTTAGTGACAAATCTGCTCCTGACACTGTTTCAGCCAGGCCTATATCTATTTCTGGACAGTACCCTTTGACGGACAACAAAAATGATACTGGACAAGACAATACTATTCCAAATTCTATTACTATTCCAACTTCATTTGTTAAATTTTTACTTCAAAAAATGAAGGCAGGGGCCAGCCGAAAAAAAAGTTTATTTGTTCTTTGTTTTTTGAACGGAAAGTTATAATAAGAAAAATATATCTTTTAATTTGAATAACAGCAGTTAGGCCAGCGTCATACCATTAAGAAAGAGAAAGATAATTGCAACCTGATCTGTTCCTAGAAAGCGTCAGTGTAACGCCTAAGAGAATTCGCAGGTTTGCCAAGAATGTTTGCAGGAAGAGGTGGCAAAGAATTTGTGTAAGGAAAGAACAATTATGGACTGGTTTAGTTGTACAGAATGTCCAAGATGGTTCCATGTAACTTGTCTTGGCTCCAGTGTAATGGTTTAAAGTTTTATATGTAAATCTTGTATGCCTGGCGATACACATCGATCTACATAATCTATATCAAAACATTGCTAGAAAACCCATTTATGGACTCAAACTGCTGAGTGGATCCATCAGAAATTTGGCACACATGACATTGTTGCATAATATGGGCCGTGTTTTTATGTACAAAAACCCGAAATAAGCTTATTATCTTTGACGTTATTCTACAAATGTGGTAATAGTTGAATAATCCACTCGCGAGAGTGCTTGATCGGAATTGTATATTCGATAGTATTACTCGTTTTATTTGAGTAATATTCAGTTTACTCAACCACAATATTATATTATCAGAAACGAGGTAAACATGCTTGCATTTTAAGTTGCAGGGCTATATATATATTTTTGTTTAAAACTCTCCCACAGAGGCCAAGGGTTCTCTTCTAGTGTTTTCAAAAAATATGTTCATAACTCAATATTTCTTTGGAATTTTACTAGTGGTGAAAGCCCATGTTCTGCCTATAGTGTTATGGATTTTTTTTTTCACATAGTACTATGTATGGCAGCAGAGTATTATATATATGCCGATATATTTGTACCATTTTGTGAAAGATACACGTTATTATTGATTTCTGTCTGTGAGTGTAAAAGCCCATGGTTTGATGTATAGTACATGTATTGTGTCTTTTTTTTTTTTTGTTTGCGACAGGTGGTGACATGTGGATTGCAGTACTATAAATAAATGTATAATTTATATCTTATTAGTATCATTGTAACATGAAAAACACATTTTTTGTAATTGATTCTTGTCTTTCCGAATATTGAAAGCTCGTGGTTGATCTATAGTATTATGTCTTTCATTGCGTCAGATGGTGACATGTGTATTGCAGCAGTGTAAATGTATAATACATATAGCAATATATTATTTGTATCATTGCAAGGTGAAAGATAGAAATGTTGTCATTGATTTATGTCTGCATTGCGAGTGTGAACATCATTGTTTGATCTGTAGTGTAGTATGTTTTTGTATCAGATGGTGATTTGTGTATTGCTTGCACTTTAAACACAATTATATAACATGTATTGGTATATTATTTGTGTCACTGTTATGGAAAAAAATTGAAATTTTGTTATTAATTTCTTTCTTTGGAAGCGTGAACGCCAATGGCTGACCTGCAAATGTATTGCATGAAGCATAAATGTCAATATCTGTATTAATTACAGTCGAGTCCACCCAAACACTCTGATAATCCGAATTTCTGATAATTGGAATAAAAACAAAACAACAGATTTTTTCCCTCTTTGTGCCAATTGAATGCCTCTTGTATAATTCGAAGCCATCGCAACGATCACCTTTAAATCGAACCGATCAGCACCACCATTAAAGTAAAAAGTCAGCTTTTGTGCACTCCACTCAATGCCGAAAACAAAGCAGACAGCGTTGCGGATGGGGCGAGAGGGATTAGGCTATTAATTTACCTATATGTGCTGTGAATGTGCCCCACGCCGAGGTGTTTAATGGGGCTATGCGTTCTGAGGGGGGGGGGGGGAGGGAGGCATGTTCCGGAGGGGGGAGGGAGGCAAGTTTCAGTTTCAACAAATTACTAAATATAGCAAACCCATATTTTTATGTCCTACATTTTTGTTCATTAAGATTAACATTATGCCTATACTGAAATGTGTGATCAAATCAAAAACTTTTATCACTGAAATAAAATGGCCTTTTTTAGTTGACATTTATATTTTGTTTTGTTTTCAATTCATCTTATGTTTGAAAGTTCGGATCTGTTTTGTGTGTTAATTCAACAGTGAAAATGGGCACGAAACAAAAAGTGATGCCTAATGTAAAGGTATGACAGGAAGTGGTACTGTCTCAATTTTGGGCTGAAACTAACAAGAACCTACAATGTTCCATTGACCTATATTGTACATATAAACTTTGCATCACTCCATACGCTATTGCGGTGTCGAGCAGGATAGCAAGGAAACAAAATTCATCAGCATTTTACAAGGATGATGGGATATTCTGTGTTATTAAAAAAAAAATATGACAAAAGCAATGGCTCAATTAAGTCAAATCAAACAGCAAGGAAAAAACAGTAAAGACACTTCATTAGCGGTAAATCTAAATCGCCCAAAACACACCATCAAAATGCGCATGCTTGCTTTACCCTCAGTAGCAAGCCAATGTCAGTTTATCCCCTGCTACACACGTCATGATTTATTGAACATATATTTTTAACAAAAATTAAGATGGGTTCTCTGCTAATAAACAAAGCAGTAAAATACGCATGTATAATGACAGGATTTCCTACATTTTGCCTCTCAATGATTTCTCTGTTGGCCCTTAATCCGTTATCATGTACCCATTAACGTAGGCTACGCGTACAAAAGCTTTACGTGTTATTAAAGAATATACCAGGAACTTTTCCTCCTTTTTCATGTAAACAGATTGGCATCCCTGATAATAATACATGTGATATCTACTCAAATATTTCATGTGTCTTATTGACACAACATCAATGAATGAGCAGTTATATAAATTGGCACTCGATTAAGAAGACGCTTCACTTTAATTACTACAGTACATAATCTCTCCGAACAACATACAGGTATATGAATAAGAGAAGATTGTTTATAAATTAGAGCAGTTGTCCTTAGTGCTCATCTTAATTGGACAAGTTGCTGATGTCCTTGTGCTCACTTTGTCATTGCCAAAAATCGAATTCTAATGGCAATCAGACCGGAACCGTCCACTGTTATCTCTACTTCAACGCTAAGGGCATGTTTGACCACTAAATAGGATCTTCAGTCAAAGCATGTTTCGAAAGTTTGAACATGACAAAGATACTGTATGTATTTGAAAAATAAAAAAATCAAAATGAAGTGCATTTCTCCCTCTCAGTGGTGCCCAGAATAGGTTTGCCCCAAAGTCAGTTGAAACGGCTTTGGTGCATTCCAGAAGTTGACTTTACAAAGCAAAGTTATCCTGGTTGCATCTTTTTTCGTTGCAGTTTTGAAACCAGCCCGCCCGTGAACTCATTTCAATGATGTTTAAACAGCTTTCTCTTCAGATGTTTTGTTTGTTTGTTTTGTTCATTTTTTTTTTTTTTTAGCTCAAGTGGGAAACCTTCTGTGCTTATTGCAGACCCTAAAATTACAATGTTACACCTAACGTAAAATGTGATTTTAATGGCCAAATTAGTTCAGGAATTCATACAAAAATTTGAGATAAAATGATTCTTTGCGATCAAATTTTCTGGGGTAACACCAATTTAAATCTACATGTATTTCAAACAAACATGTTTGTAATTTTGCTTATGAAGGACATTTTGGATAACTTTCTTGTACAAGGCTTGTAAATACAGAGGAAGATACACGTATTTTACTGGGTAAAAGTTTGCAGTTGAAGCCATGTACTTGGGCCAATAAGTTTTGGGCTTATTTGCACAGTTGGGCCAATAAGTGTGGGGTTGATGTGCACAATTGGGCCAGTAAGGCTTGGACTCATTTGCCCAATGTGGCCAATAAGGCTTGGACTTATGTCCATTTGGGCCAATAAGGCTTGGACTTATTTGCCCAATTGGACCAATAAGGCGAAAATTATGGATTTAGTATGTAATTCTGGTCATATTGATGTGAACGATCAGTAAATTGTATCAAATAGTATCATATCAGAATCCGTATTAGTGCGGAAAATAGATTTAAAATTGATGCCTCTAGATCCAGATTTAGATAAATCTAAATCTAACTAGGTCAATATGTTTGGGATTTATAATCAGTGAGAGCATAGACTACTACTTTTGGGATAGGCACTGTGAAGCTCAAAGCCTCAGAATGAAATATTTGTGCAGCAATGCGTTTTATTTTCATGACAATATATTTACTTTTTTAGACAGTGAGATCATAGTACTTTGGGGATAGGCTACTGTGAAGCTAAAAGCCTCAAAATAAAATATTTGTGAAGCATTGCGTTTTATTTTCATGATATTACAGATCTCTGTTTATTGTTTTTAATCCAGAGTCTAGATCTAGATCTAGTTTTGAAACGAGTTCTAGATCTAAATGAGTTTAGATCTAGATGTAAATCTAAATTTATTAAGATCTCAATCAATATAAATATATCCATTAGGTAATCACCTACCCAGCCTATCAGTACTCTATTTGATATATTTTTAAATCTCTTTTGCGAAAATAAATTTGTTGTCCCAGCAGTCCATCGGCCATATAACTCTTGTAAATCCTACTCAAGTCATAGCCATAAACGGCTTTAGCCAAAGTTAAGGTTTCAGTTTGAATTCAAAGGACTAGATCTAGATGTGTCATCATGTGTTCTATTTGGTATTCCATACAGATGAGCGTTTAGTGTAGTTGTTATCCATCAGAATGGTTACTTTCATTTAACTATGAGGCACAGATGAACAGATTTTGTTCTCTTATTATCTTATTGTAATTTCAGGAATTTTTTTTTTTTTTTTCACATAATGAAACAGACTTATCATTCTGGTTGTTGTGATATTTTAAATTTGATTTTTCTGTTGAAACTTGCCAACTACAAGTTCTAGTATAATTTATGATTACAGCGTCCCACTAATTTTCAAACAAAACTAACAAAGATCATTGTTCAGGGCATGTCAACAGTGATACCAAACAAAATATAGAAGCTAGTTTTCTTTTAAACTACTCTTTCCTAAACGATGTAATAAAATAGGGCGACACTCATTCCCACGTAAAAATGGAATCGAGCCAGATGACTTCCAAATCGCAGAAACGGGCGATCATATTATTAATACCTTCATTATTCTTCTCCATGTTAAACATCTTATTTTGTGAATACCTGTGGGTTTTTTTTTTTTTTTTCGTTTTCCAAGATTAAATTTAAGTAAATAGGCTCTGGCAACGAAAGACGACCATGGGAAGTAGAATGTGCTTGCCACAGGCCTCATCTGTGTGCCGTTTGATCTTTGCCAAAGACTTTTCAAATAATGCGTGTTTTCAGGCCGCGATTTTTCAGTGGTACATTATTTCATACTCTTGGGTCTGAAGGCAGGCAGTATTGCATAGTATAATTATCTTTTGTTCAGTTAGTTTACTATTGCGAGAACACATTACTTAACCCTGGAAGAGATGAGGGAGGTTAGAACTGGACATGTTTGTTTGTTTGGTTCTTTGTATGTTTGTTTTTCAAAAGGATTTTTGGTTGATTCATCAGATGTTGTTCCATTTTATCATTGTGAGCCTTATACTTTTGTTTCAGGTTAGTTTGTGAATGAAAGAACCAATGATGACTTCACCTATGTCTCACAATGTCTGCGGAATCAACATGTCTTATTTTATGGCTATTGTTATTATTAATGTCGTCTTAATAATGATTGTTTGCCTTTATCTCCCTCTTCTTCTTCTTTATCTCCTCTTAGGGCTCACGTCTTCCTTACGTTTTCCTTTTCTGTCGCAACATTCTCATTTTTTTTTTCTTCGTCTTCCTCTTCATCTTTCTGTGTACCTATCTCTTGTTGTTTTTAATCATCCAAAAACTGTAATAAGGATAATATCAACAGAAAATCTCACTTTTAAAATCTTTCTCCAACTACAGTTACAACAACAGATTGAATTCGAACCCGACCTCTTTCAAGTGGCTCTTCTGCATTAAAATTTCAGTGACAATTTTAGACTGTATAGAACTACTGTGCATCGGCTTCAATTTATACATACCAGTTTTTCAGGTGGATTTTCCAATTACGTGTTTTAAAACCGGACGTATGGAGAAGACCTATAAGACCATCCATGACATAAATGGAAAATATAAAGAAGATCATCCTCCTGAATATCCAGGAAGTAGCGCACAATATGTAGGACTGCAGAATGTGGCGCAAGAT
Source organism: Peronia verruculata (assembly GCA_038406235.1). Lineage (NCBI taxonomy): Eukaryota > Metazoa > Mollusca > Gastropoda > Systellommatophora > Onchidiidae > Peronia > Peronia verruculata. The sequence goes on along the minus strand of JBCAUA010085427.1, from coordinate 2,076 downwards.
TGTTATGGCAAGTAATATGGCAGTTACTATCAATGTCGTTGATACTGACAGGTTACAGGTGACTGTTTTCCTTACAAAAACTGTAGCAATAACTTTTGTCAACGTCTGTGTATTTTCAAGTCTTTGCCTCAATAAATATACGAACTGTTTAGAAATATAAAGTGGCATTTATAGTAATTGGCAGAGTTATGCCAAATTGCTTTTTTATCTTATATTCTCTTGATTATTGTTTTTCTTGGTTCATCTGGGATTCCTGTAATTTCTGTCTCTGTTTTTGTTTTTGTTTTGTTTTTCTTTTCCTTTGTGTTTTAGACCTCATTATTTTTTCTTCCTCTTAAATAATTCTCTTGAGATCTGAGTTAATATCTACCTTCAGTCATTCAGTCATATTATTCTTTCGTGCCGATCTCCTCACTGTAATCGATTGATGGTGTGTCCTGTTTACATCGACTCTAAAAATTCTGCTGAAAGTGGCCATTATAAAAGAGGACCACAGTAGTCAAATATTTTAATCCATTTTGGCTATTCAGATATTAGACTACGAGTAATGAAACGAGAAGAATCACAAACACACCATACAAAGACACACAGGATGTGTACACATCGACACATTCCCGCACGTTGCGTTATAATCTCTGTTCCCCTTTCAGCCACTTGCAAACGCTTGTCTTCACCAAGGATATCAAAGTGGTTTCACTGTTTCACAGCAAATGTCTGACATCCGTTGCTTTAACAGCTTACACGAGCAAAAATCAAACCAGAAAAGACCTATAGAACTATGGATTTATTGTTATGAGGGGAGTGTGAATGGCGATAGATGACTTGATTTCTTTGTGACATTCATACTTGCGAAAAAAAAAGTATATTATGTGTATATAAATCTTATTATTATAGTGCGGGTATCCACTCCTATTTCATGCTTATATTGGCTTTTCATTCCATTGAAGGTTATATTGTATTTTTGTCTCTAGTGCAACACTCACGACATGGGCAGCATTGTATATCTTTGCTTTATTCAAGAGATGGCGTTGTTATCACTAATCAAAGCGAGTTGTCACAGCTATATGACAATGTGTAATCCTACACAACAGAAGTCATTCTGTGATTCAATAGTCTAGGACGAGAAAAGCAATTACCTTTTTTTTTTTAAACCTGAAATAACATTTTTGGCTCTGAGTTTAGCACATCTTTCTTCAACTTATCCATCAGAATAATAACAAACCATTTCAAGCCTAATACATTATTTATTTTGAGAGTAATTCTACACTTTAGCGCCCTAAGAAGTTTTTTTTTACATTTCTCAGTTTCTATGTTTTCTGTTTCCATGTGTATATTTGGGTTATACATTTGACTTCAGGAAATGTGCCTTTCCTGCTGGAATACAGCTCACTCGTCACAAGGTGGCTCGAAGTTGGCCATCATCTTCTGCATGTAAGGCGGGTATGGATAGCGGCTGGGAATTACAAAATAAAAGTATTAAAATTTAAAAAAAAAAAAAGTAAATCAGCAAAAAAGAAATAATTATTCTTTGTATGACGATGTCGTATATTCAAAAGAATTATTGCTTCTTTTGATTCTTAGAGGCTTTATACTACTGTTTCTACCAAGAAAGCAAATTATTTTTTGCCATTGCTACGTACTGTTTTAAAAGAAAAAAGAATGCACAGGTGTAAGATTATTATTAAGGGCTTATTAATTATTATGAGCTTGGTGTTATTATTCTCCTTACAGATTTAAATCTAAACATCTTACAATAATATTGAAAGACAGTTTATTTTTCAAGATCTTAAAAAAAAATTGTTTCATTCCTGTTCCAGATTTATGAACTTGAGAATAAGATCTTCTCCACAGGTAATTTGCTCAGGAGAGAGCATTAATTTTTACAGTGCGACAAATCTCCAACTGATCATTTATCTTTCACATACACTTGGATAATGATTGGGAAGAAACACATATATTACGTATACGAAGCCATATACCCATACATACAAGCATTAAAAAGGATTTAGTATGTGGCTATCGACCCCGGTCGATCATGAGATAATCTGGATACAAACTTTTCTTTTTTTTTTTTTT
>JBCAUA010085416.1:0-10645 GCA_038406235.1 Peronia verruculata | reverse complement strand
TCTGCAAAGTGTTATTTTTCTTACTTCGATCACATGACATATAGGATTTTCTCTTATTTGGCAATGGGTCATATATTGCATTTAATTGGTATTTCATTCCCCTGCATTCACTCTGAATATTGGAAATGCAAAAACCATCGTTTGCATGTGCCTTACTTTTTTATTTATCATAATGATGGATGATGTTTTGAAACCAGGAAGGGATAAAGTAAAATGTGACTTTGTCTTTTTCCAGGTCAGTCTATGCAATGTTGCGTTCAGTGACCACAATCTCTTTTATCTCTCAACTTTGCGACTTCCTGCTATCACTGAGCTGCCTACTGTTCTAACGACCAACGTTGGACTGGAGGTGGATAGTGCGGTGTGGAATGCAAGTGATTTTTTAAAAAAATTTTTTTAACGGGTGTGGGTTTAAACATAGAAAAGAAAATTGGTATTATTTGTAGTGCAACAAAATTGCATGTGATATACGTGTACTCTGTATATGGAAACTGGTCATAACGTATTATGTATGTTGGAAGAACGAAGTTCCTGTAAGTCTGAGAGAATGTTCTTGGACATCATGCATGAAACAATCACAAAAAAAAAAATGACTGTCATGAAAAAAAAAAAAATGACTGTCTTGAAGATTTATGAAGCCTTTTGAAGATTGTTCCGCATTTTACTTAATACATGTCTTTTTCTTATACGACGACAAATATTGTGATTCCAGTTCTAACTTTGCTAATTGTCTATCAATAGCATTATCTATGCTTGTCCCTTGAACCAATGTCAGTATTGTATATTTACTTTGGATGTCACATTTGTCAGATCATCTTCTATGTTTGGAGTAAAAGACATTGTGAATGGGATCATTCAAGTTGGGTGTACTCAAGGAGTTAACAGTAACCAGGTTGTGTGATATCACTATGATATGGTGCTAACATCAAATGTTTGCCTCCCTGAACATTTTGCATTCATAGACGTAGAGTGGCAAGGCTTTTGCATGTTGTTATATCATAATCATAATGAATACATTCTTTTATACATATGCTAGCAATGCATATGGTGTTAATTTTTTTTTTTTTTTTTTATATCCTGATGCCATATTTACAAGATGTGCCAAATGCTACCAATTTCTTTATTGTCCCATATCAAGAACTAAAAAATACGTGAACATAGGTCCACAGTTTGATTTCACTGATACCCAAACACATTGGATATGATCAAAACTTCAGTTACTTAACCCATTGAACCCTACAGCCCGTTACACTGGGCAGATTTTCCTGTGTCAAATTCCCCACATCCTGATAGACCCGGCTGACACACTTACTCCAGCGCTACATGTCCACCACAGTTAAAAATAGATGTAACAGGTCGCTTTGGGCCCAAGGACATTTAGGACACCGGTGATTACAAATCTACCGTGCCAAGATAAAAGCTAGTAACTCCTTCTGAAAAAGTGAGATAATGCTATGTATAGATCATACGGGCCTCCCTTTATGCTGTGTTCACTACTTGTTTCGATTTATACAGTAGTTTTCGAGAAAAAATAGGGCAAAACCTAGCAAAAGCTGTATTTTTCCTAAAATACAAAGGTAAACCCTAGTATCAACATTGATTGTTTTCTTCATTTTTCTCGGAATTTGGTCAAACATAGTTACTAGGTTTTACCTCGACACGGTAGAAATGTCTGCAGCCATGATCGCATTTTGAGCCCTGCATAAAATTTACAAAAGTTATGAAATGAGATATGTGCGTTCTCAACCCAGAAGGACAGGGACAGAGGTTTTTCAGACACTGGTGACCAGTATTGAAAAGGTTAAAGCCTTAAATCTGAGTCCTTCGTAGTGCTATTTGCATTTCAGTTCCCATGTCAGTAGAATTTACAGCAGGTTGCAGGGCCGAGAAAGGTTGAGTATTCTTGTTACTAGTTTCAAGTACTGTTCTGTTTTGTTAGATTAATCTCCAGAGTTACTTATGTAAGAGTGATTGACTGTGTGGGTGATAGAGAGAAGTGGGCCTTGCAGTGTGTCGAGGGAGAAATACTACAGGCATCATTTGTTCAAAGTTTTTACAGATAAATAACAAAAATACTGTGTGATACTGAGTGTTGTAATTTTTGCCATTGGGATTCTTGTGTACAGTTGTGTTCCATCAGATAAGTGGCTCTGTTCATGTATGTGTGCATCTGTGTGCGTGTCTGTGTGTGTGTGTCTGTCTGTCTGTCTGTCTGATGCATCCTTAAAAAATGACACTGTGATGTCAGGATGGTTCTTGGAGGTGAAATAATTACTGTAATTTGATACAGTTTGCATGCTCATAGAAAACAAAATGGAGATGTGTGTGGGTGTGTAAGGGTGGAAGAGAATGAGTCAATGTGATTTAACTATTGATGGCAGCATAACTTATGCTTTGTCAAATCATTTAATTCCATAATATTTGCCTGTACAAAATGTATGTTTTACATGCCTGGTGTGTTTTTCTTTGTTTGTTTGTTTGTTTTTTTTTCTTTCCCAACATTTAATGATGAAAAACAAAAACTGTACTGCTTGGCTCTATTTTAATGTATTTGTTAAGTGTTCATCTTAACTATAGTCAGCCAATTTCTCCAGTGCTTTCTGGTCAGATCTGCAGGTAGTACAACTTTTTGCTTGCTATTATGCAGATAGTATAGTTTTACAGCTCTTTGACTAACCTGTTCTAGTTCAGAGTGTTTCTGTGCACCTTGATATCTCTATGGCAGGGGTTCTCAACCTTGGTGGTGGTGGTTTGGGGGGGGGGGGCACGTGGCCTTGGTAGAAATGGCGTGGGATAAAATTAATTTCAACTCATCTATATCATTTATGCTCTCACTTTTTGTCGTTATTTATTTCAGTGGGGTTTTTTTCCCATAATAGAAAATAAAATGTAAATCAAGCTACTGATAGTAGTGAGTGGCTGGGTTTCAAGTTCTTTGGCTAGGGACTCACAAGTGATAGTAGTCCTGATGAGTAGATAAAATCAGTGTTTTTAAACTGCTCTTGGTGAGGTCATTGCTTATACGTAATATGTCCTGTGCCCAAGCCTCAAAGTCTGTGTCACACATACTGGTGTAATGAGTCTGACATCAGAGGAGTTCTTTTTTTTTTTTTTTTTAAAGAATTGGATTGTACTGACCTTAGAATGGCAAGAGTGTCTTTGAACTTGAATAGTTTGGCCTAGAAGATTCACAGCTTGATTGTTTTCATGCCAAAGTTCAAGTATACGCATTCTCCTTTCCACCGGCTCCAGTATTAGAAACTTAAACAATTGACATCAAATTCATTTTCCCTAGCAATGCAGTCCATTATTTAGTCAAACATTTGTGGAGAATTTTTCCAAATCTTTAGTGGTTAGTTGCTTATTTGTGTCTGTCTGAAATGTGTTGCGATATCCTCTTGATATATATTGTCATAATTATGTGAAGAGCAAATGTAAGAAAATATGCACAAATAGTAAACAATTAGATCACTGTTTTATGTATATATATTTTTCTTTCCTAAGTGTTCGTAGATATTCATGTTGATTTTTTCATTATATGCAATCTCATACCTCTCATCGACGGTGACAGTCAGTCGCTAAGTCCAAAAATTGAGTTACATTGTATTTTTGTCTTAAAATTTCTCTTGGGAACCCACATGTCTTTTTTACGGTGCAAGTTCTGCTGGTGGGAAACTATCAAAACCATAGAAAACCATGATGTAGGAGGTTTCCCACAGGATATTTAAGATAAAAATAGAACATGACCTAATTTTGGACTGACATGGTTTATGCCTATTACCATTTTTGTGATATAATAAGCAGTGTATCACCACAAATCATAAGCTGCTAACACATTTCCACAAATTTCAAACCTGAATTTCCAGGAAACACAGAAGAGTGCAGAGACATAAATTCTGAGAAATTTACCAGTTGTTTTAATTTCAATGGGATTGAATATTTCTAATTTCAGCATGGGTTTTCTCAACAAGGGTTTTCTCTGAACCAACAGTTTTTGAGAATTGAAAAAAAAAAAAAGTGGCTGTTTTATAAACAGTTTGCTGGCTGCTTGTGACATCAGTGATCTGCAGACCCTTCCCTTACACTTAATGTTGTGATCTAACATAAGAAGCTTGTGTATCAATGCTTTGAACCGCTGTGCCATGGATTGGACATGATCTGATACAAAAGTGTTAATTAAAGATAATCATTTCAATATCGCTCTTTTATTTCTTTGTGTTTATAGCACTGGGGTTTTTTTTTTTTTTTATTGAATATTAGTGCCTGGCATAATTTTTAACAATTTTGAAAAAAAAGAAAAAAAAAGAAAAGTAGTTACGTAAACTGTTTTTGAACTGTATTTCATTTGTTTCCTGTGTAGTACCAAACACGTCAGTTGTTGCATGGATCCTTGAATGTACATCATAGTTGTCAAATGTCTATGGTTTTCATAGGAAAACAGACTTTTTTGGTGTTTACCCACCTTCTTTAATGGTGTCAACTTTCATATCTTGCATGGCTCACTGAGAATTTGTTAACATACATCGAGATGCATCAAGTTTTCATGCTGACAGTGGCTCAGACGGAGGGGTTACATAAGATGTGGAGTATTTGTCTCACAGCCAGTCAAAATGAGACGTATGTCAGATTTTCACCATATGGGGTTTTGGTATCATGTGAAAGCTTATTTCATACCCTTTTTTCAGTTGGTTAAAAAAAAGTTTTGAGCTAGCCAGAGATATTGCAGTTTAAAGAGACAATGAGGGACCCCTAGCAGTGAACGAAATTCCAAGAAAATCGAGTTTGAATGAACGGTCGAGCACATTAATCTGCATGCACACCTCACAAAACCCTGATTTTTATGAAGAAATATTTATAAATAGAGGGTAAGACCAATATTGTCTTGTTCAGAGATGAATGCTCTTTCCATTTCTGAAATAAATTTTTTAAAAAATCAATATCTGACCCCCCTCATCACATTTAAAGCCCAATATCTCGGTTTACAGGCAGGAAACTGTCATAACTTTAGACAGACATGAAACAACAGGGCTTTCTAGGGATAGTTTAAGACAAAAATATTACTTGACCTAATTTTAGAATGGCAGGATTGGGGACTGTTACCGTCAGTATATATGTTTATATGTAAATGTAAATTGAAAATATCACAGATGTGATGCAACAAGATGGCAGATAAGCCAGCTCTTTCATACCTTTGATATCTGCTGTCACAGTGATCAGGGTAATGTTTTCCAGGAATGAAAGACAGTCATGTTGATGAGTTGCATCAGAGATGTCTGAGATGAAATCAGGGACTTGTCAAACTGAGGCAAGCGGAGAAATCACTGTTTTTCAACAGTGAATGCATTTTTATGGCAATTTATTTTTGTTCACAGAACCATTCCACATCAATCTAAAAAATGCATTTCAGAGTTAAATTTGTTGATGTAGGTGAGTAGAAGGCCAAAAATTGTAATTTAGTGGCATGGCCTCAAAAGAATTAACAAGGATCAGCAAAAACTGATGGGCCATTTTCTCACTAAATTCACCTGCCGCAACAGGTCACCCCCGTCATTTTTTATTGCCAGCATCTTGACTTCTGTTTGGTAAAATAAGCAAATGTTCACCTACAGAAAGGGAATTAAATAATGTTAATAGTGATACCAATATCTCCATATGCTCAAAATTTGACAAGAGCCTGATTTCATTGTGTCATATCTCATTTGTTTGCTTGTGACAACAAAGATAAAGTTATTTATTATTTTTTATGATGAATTGTGTTTATCTTGTTCTAATTTTAACACTGATTTGAATCCAGAGTTATCTCATGTGATTTTGTGCATAAACTTGTTTATTTTTTTTTCAAAAATTTTGAGGGTTTTTTTGTTTTTTTTTTGCTCTTTATGGGTTGTTGTTTATCAAAGAATTGGCTCAAACTGACATCTTTATTGTTTTCTGTGGTTCTTTTGTGATTGCTTTTAGAAAGGAAACCAACCTGAGAGGAACATTGTTTTGAAATGTTGTCATATTGAAGGATTTTTTATTGTAGCTGACATTTTGCATAGGTTCTGGGGCAAACATGTACATGTAATTAGTTACTTTGTTTACTATTTTTTTTTTTGTTTTAAATTTACAAGTCTTTAGGATATTGCCAGAGTATGGATGGAGTGCAGATCCTGTTAGTAACCAATCGTCTATGATTTCACTTTCGCTCACCTAAGGTTATTTGCTGTTATCTAAAAGTGATATTTCTGTCTTGTGCATTGGCAAAGCTGTACTGTTAGTGTTACTAGTGTTATGTTTTATTATGAAGTTATTGTTGATATTTGACTTGAAGATTCCTCTTTCACTCTTCCTGTTATTAATTAAATTGTCAAAGTAAGGATTTTTTTTTTTTTTTTCATTTACTGTTTGATTCCTAAGCACAAATAGTTCAAATAGTGACAGTTCATCACTCACGTCCTTAGGCCACTGGTTTTAATCTAATGTGTGAATTATCAGCAAATTGCCAGTTTTTGTCTTCTATTACTTGTTATTTTTAATTCACTGTGTGGCTTCTTAAGATTGTTCTGTTTTCTCTTTGAGTTTGTCTGTAGTCTCAAACCTGAGACCAGAAAAGACAGCTCATAACATATGTCTCTCAGCCAGTCAATATGAAACGTATGTCGATTTTTCACTATATGATGTTTTTTGATATCTTGTGAAAGCTTATTTCATACCCTTTCAGATGGTGGTTATGGTTTTCAACCTCCTGTAGTGGTGGTTATCTCAGCTGTCCACAACCGTGGTCAAAAAATAACATAACACTATTGTGCTATGTAATCAAAAATGCCATAAACGTATTTATTGCAATGGAAAAAAATATTTCAAGAGTTGTTTACTGAGTATTTATTTTGGCGAATTTAGATATAATAATAATGTAATTGAAATAATAATTGTAATGACTGAAAATCTTTATAAGTGCTACAACTATGTAAGGCAAATATAAGAACTGTACACACAAACAGGTGTATCCTACGTAATTTAACGTTTCACGGTGTCACTGGAACCATCTTACAATCACAGGTAAATATAACATTCAAGTGTACGTATAGGTAAACTACACGGTACACATACAGACTCGGCAAAAGAGAGCCGTGAGCAAACTCAGCATCATTCTTAAGTCACTGTATCTCGTGTGTCCCTGGTGCAAGAAAGGAGGACGACCAGATTATTATTATTATTATTAATTTTATTATTATAATTATATATTTTTTATTATTTATTTATTTATTTATATCTTATTTTTTCTCTTCTCAATATTATTTTTATTATTATTATAATCATTATTATTGTTCTGTATATAAATCCCCAAGCTCTTACCCAGGGAAAGGCGGACCTACCATACAGAAAACCTAGGAAAAGAAATGACCCGACCTAACAATCAGCCGAGATAGCTCCAAAGTTGAAAGGTTTTGTAAGAAAGAAGAAGAACGACCAGTTAAGATCACTGTCTGAGGAAGTGAAACTAATCTTTGCCGTCAGGACCGATTCTTGCAGGCCTGTCTCTGGGCAAAGTACGTGTGTCCGCAATACGAAACTGTTTGTTTAACTGTTGTAATTGTCAGAAATTCTGTATTGGGACTGTGTATAATCAAAGCTTTTATAACCCTGGGTTAACTTAATTGAGGACATATTAGCTATAGACGGTTGGTTAATCAACGAAATCCATCCTTAGCAAGTGTGGCGTCATCATTAAATGTTTCCAGGCATACTCAGTGATGATCCAATCCAAAGCTGACTGAGATTCCGTAGTGTGACGTAATGATGTATGGCGTTGTTATGGTGTTTGCGTCACCTTTGTCCACATCATGTCAGCTGCATCAATGTGAACCAAATTGGTTGATTTTAATAGTTTTATGGCCAGAAGAAAGAAGCCAATTTTGGTGCAAAATGGTGCAATCTGAACACAGTACACATACCAGGTGACGAAAACATCTCCCGCCCCCCCCCCCCTCCCGGATGCTTTGACTCTCCAGTCCTATATCTTCCACTGAAGAAAAAAAAATGCGACTATCATAACTGATAAACTGAAATACCTGGAAGTGATTTCACATAATTATGCTAAATAGGACGTAGATCTACCACAAAATGATGACGCTGCCAAGACCATTCATGGGGCAAACACCAAAGCTTTCACATTTCACAGAACTAACTACAGCGCTGGCTTTTTGTCTCCACGCGGATGGCTGGAGCAATTTGCATTCTGTGTTGGTGCCCTACTGACAGATATTGAGGTTGGCTGACCTCATAACTGACGTCTCCTGCCGATGGTCGGTATGACTGGTAACCCTAATCCATTATGCACAGATTTATCCTCTGCCTTTTCCTCTGCTGTCTCGTTTTCTAATTTCTGTTACAGTTATTGACAATAGTTGTTTAAACATCGATGGTGTTATTGAGATTTTGAGTTCTCCTTGAGAAAATATTGCATTGCCCAGTTAGAGACAACTGGGTCGCGACACGATGAAATCAGGCGCCCGTCAAACTGAGGCGATCGGAGAAATCACGTGTTTTTCAACAGTTAAGGAATTTTTTAACGCAATTTTTGTTTCTTCACAGAAACCTTCTATGTCGATCTAAGAATGTATTTCAGAGTTAAATTTGCTGAAACAGATTGAGTAAACGCCCAAAATTGTAATTAAGTGGCATGGCTTAATAAGGATTAATAAGGGTTAACAAAAGGGATCGATCATTTTTGTACCAAATTCAGCTGTAGCAATAGGTCATCCCCATCGGCTTTAATTGCTCATATCTTGACTCCTACTTAAGTTAGTACAAAACTTTTTTCACACACATAAAGGAAAATAAATAATTTTCAAAGAGAGAACAATAAATCCATAAGCTCAAAATCTGACGAGAGCTTGATTTCATCGTGTCGCATCTCAGTTCATAACATTTCAAAGGTTACAGTCACGCTGTTTTAGGGTTAAGGTTTCAGGTCTTTTCTAGGCTGTCGACCTCCATTATACCCAGTTCACCTCACGCGGCTTATGTAATATGTATGTTCCCGTCTCTTCTGTCAGTAAGACGGCTTTGCCAAAATGACTTTTCAGGACTATTGTGAACGTACAAAGGGAACAGAAAGGAACGAGCTATAATTGTCTGTCAGCGAATATCGTAGCACGCCAAAGCGCTGGTTCAGCAAAAAGATGTGTGTACAGAAAGGAGTAGTCACCAGATTATTGTATGATTCCCAGCATAAAAATAGACCGCATTGATCCAGATCTGTTTCTGTACTGGAGAACCCTGTAATGGTGTAATAATGGTCGCAAATGGACTAAAATCTTTATGTATTTTGTTTTATCTTATTTTGTAAGACTGATTTATATTCTGCTTATTAGTAAAGGAAAGTTGATTCACAGACACCACCTGCCGTGTGGCGGATACATGGGAAAGGATGTACAAGAAATGGCAGGTCATTGTCCTCGGTCCTATTATTTCCCTTTACCAGACAAAATGGGGATTGAACTAGTAGTGCAAAGAGGGAAAAAATCACTTTTGGGCCCTTTGAATGAGACATACGCCATGAAAAATTCCAAAACAATTATGATGTAAAGTGAATGCTGCCTGTGCTTATTGTTATAATTTTATCAACTTTTTTGGCTATCAGTCTTCCGAATGACAAGCAGTAAAAGGATTTTTTCCTCTTTACACTGTTTGCTCCATACATTTCTCTCTGGCAAAGGGAAGTTAAAGTCTGGTCAAAATGATCTCCCCTTAGACATATCCCTCTTTTGGAAAGGGCAGATAATCTGCGAAACGATCTCCCATTGGAAACACAAGCATCATAGTGCCTATCTAACGCTGAAGGATCCATAGGCATATTATCATAATATTAATTATTTTGAAATATCCTCTTAATGATAGGCATAGGGTGGGATCACGGTAAAGGTTGAGCTGAGATAAAGGTAAAGGATTAAGGTTAGGGTTAGCTTCAAGGTTTGGTTTAGGGATTAGGGCTGGCTAAAGTTAGAGGTTAGGGTTAGGATGAGGATGGGGTAGGCTAGGGTTAGAGGTTAGGGTTAGGGATTGGGGTGGGGTAGCCTTGAGTTTGGGTTAGAATTAGGCTTATTCAGAATGAGTAACCAATAAGCAGTATGGTGCTGTGCAATCTTGGATGATTGATAGGCCTTGATGGGCGTGTCTATTAATGGCCTTACTTTTTAAAAATCTGTAGAAAACACGGGATATAAACAATGACTGCAAAGAAAGAGAACCTGATGAAACTATTACTTGTAAAAGTATTTCATTATCAGTCATATTATACCAATGGCCATTGGAACAGCAAATAGATCCTCTGGTATGAGAAGATTGATAGCAACTGACAATTCTTTGAGGCTGATGGAACGGGACAAGCTAGATTTGGAAAATGTTTTGCTTATCTTATTCAGTAAGATCTATACTAAAGTTGTTCCTCTCTTTAGGCGGTTGATCGGATGGAGTGAGTTAAGCCTTTCCTTGGCATCATCTTGACTTGTCCTTGTCTCCGCGACCTTGAAATGTCACTTGAAAAACTTTTCGGTTTCTTTCATTTTAAAGCAGTTCGAACGACTGTAACGAATCATGTTGTGTAGTACACACGCAAGAGGTTATATGTATAGTCATGTAACCAGTTATAGTGCAACCG